>NNCF01127193.1:682832-818855 GCA_002313205.1 Laupala kohalensis
TGTTTGTTTGTTTGTTTGTTTGTTTGTTTGTTTGTTTCTTCTTGGCATATTTTACAGACTGCCAGAAAAATGCATTTCGAAATCTTGATTCGTTTAGAATATACTTGAGTTAATTAACACACCCGGTGTATTAAAGTGATAGAAATACACCTTGATAATTTTTCTGTATGCATGTAAGTATTTCAGTGGTGGTAGTTCATAGGTAACAAATAATCTAGTTCGATATCGGTGGGGCGATACTAGCATTCATTTAAAGAATAAATGAAAGATGTGGTGTCTACTAGTAAAATATCTATTGAAATAATACTTTCCCGAGGTTACCTGGCATCTTCAGTCTAAAATAAAACGAAATACAAAAATATAAACAATACGTAAGAATGCAATGTACAAGAAATTTTTGTTAAGTTTATAAACATTTGAAATTTGTTAAAAATGAAGATTTGAAATTTGTTAAAATTATAGAATTTTGAAATTTATTTAAGTGAATTGGAAACAGAGCAACAAATTAATGTAGAATGAATCTGAGAACAAAAGATGAAACTGCAACTAAATGAAAATATAAAATAAAATAAATAAGAGAGTTGAACGTACCTGGCAACGCCTAATATCAAAGGGGCAAATGTGCCGAAAGTTTGGACGGGGCGCTCTTTAAGAACAGGTAAGTAGGGTCCCCGGCGGGGGAAAGGAGGTGTTAGAGCAGGGACCGGGAAAAGACCGAGAGTAAATGGGTTATTCCAGGAGAAGGGACAAAAAAAGAGAAAGGTTGCTTAAATGTTCATTGCACAGAGTGACATTGTGTTTTAATAATTTATGAAAGTGGAAAATTTCTAAGATTAATCTTTTTCTGAAAGTGTTTTGTATTTCAATGATGTGTACGTTTTGATCAATGTTTTGAAAGAGTGGGTGAAAAGGCGTAGGTGGTAGGCAAAATGAGATTGATTGCTATTGTTGTGTAAGGTGTGAATGTGTTCTTTAACTGCGATTATAAATTTCCTACCGGTCATTCCCACATATTTGACATCACAATCATTACAAGATAGAAGGTATACTTCACTTTTTTCCAGAATGGGGGTGGTGTCTGTTGGTCGTAAAATTTGGTTTTGGTTAGAGTTGTATGTTTTGAAAACTGTCTTGTAACCCAAGCAAGAAATAGTGTTAGCAATTTTGTTGGCAAATTGTTCCAGATAAGGGATAAATACAGGTTTGAAAGTGGAGTGGAGGAGTGAGGTTGAAGAAGTGATGTGTGAAGTGTTTTATTTAGAAAGATTTTTGTGTAGTATGTTGTCAATTAATTTCGTTGTGTAACCATTGACATAAGCTACGTGTTTGATTGTCTTAATTTCTTTTGTGACGTTTTCTTTAGACATTGGAATTTGAAGAGCTCTGTGGATTATTGAGTGGAAAGGCTGCACGTTTGTGGGAAGTAGGGTGAGCAGATGTGCTATGTATGACAGTGTCAGTGTGCGTCGGTTTCCTAAAAATGTAAAAAATATTTTTGTTGTCAATAATCTTTATATAAATATCTAAAAAAGTTCAGGGACTTTTCTTTTTCAATTTCCATAGTGAATTTGATAATGGAGTGTAAGGAATTTAGAAAATCTTTAAAACTGTTACGCTGTCGAAGTGTACCACTCAATAGTACAANATAGAGGATGCTTTGAGTTAAAATTGTTATTTTCTAGATTATCCATAAAAATGTCTGCAAAGAGGGGTGAGAGGGGGGAGCTCATAGGTAAACCGAAGTATTGCTTGTACTACAAGGTGCGGTTGAAGGAAGAATAATTTATATCTAAGCAAAAGGACAAAAGATTGAAAAGGTCTGAACGGATCCATGGAGGACAAGAGGATTTGTCAATTAAATCGTTTAAAATAATTTTGACCTCATTTGTGGGAACACCTGAAAATAAATTTGTTACATCAAAAGAAATAAGTTTGGCACTGGTGGGGACGAAAATGTTTTCAATGTGTTTCGTGAGTTGATGGCTGTTTTTGATAGTGTGTTTGGTTGTGAAATTGATGTGCTTGTGGAAGCAGGTTTTAAGATGTCTACCTAGTCTGTGAGTGATGGAATTGTATGAGACAATAGGACGGATCGGCACATTTGGTTTGTGAAGTTTGGGAAGACCATACAAGCGTGGTGGTTGTGAATTAGATGAAATTAAGAATTTAGGTTGAGGGATAAGTTTAGGGGAGTCATTGCTAAAACAGTTTTTATATAGGAAAGAATGTTATTGGAGTCAGGATGTGTACAAAGTTGTTTGATAGTGTGATAATTCATGGATTAGAATGGCAAAATTTGGGGCCTTTTTCCAGAATGGATAATTCAGGATTGTTAAATTGGTGAGAACAGAGGTTTGAAATGCGGGGAAAGAAAGATTGAGTGTGAAATTTCAGTTTTAAAATCACTGTGGCATGTCAGGCGGGTCAACTTACCTTTTTGATTCTTCTTCTTCTCGGCTGCTAGATGGAATGTTCTTCCACGAACAGTGTCATGAAGGGTGTCCCACTCTGTCGGATGAAAATGGGAAAGTAGTTCTCCATGTATCTAGTATTTTTCTTGATTTCACTGGTCACGTTTAACATACCGAAATTTCAGTACGCATTTTAGCCACATTAACTTAGCAGAATACATTGCGCGTTTAGCTGATGAGTTATTGTTCCTACACGTTATGTGAATAAACTTAGGAAAAACATTTCTTTTCAAACATTCACTTAGATTCTATAATTTTAACAAATTTCAAATAATTTCAAATCTTCATAATTTTAACAAATTTCAAATGTTTGTAAACTTAACAAAAAATTCCTGTGCATTGCATTCTTACATACTGTTTATATTTTTGTATTTTGTTATATTTTGGACTGAAGATGCCAGCTAAGCTGGCGAAAGTACTATCTGAATAAATATTTTACTAGTAGACAACACATCTTTCATTTATTCTTAACAAATAATCTATTCACCTTTCCAGTCACATTTTCTAATTGTTGAAGCGTTAAGACACGCCACACAGAGGCGTTTAGTGAAACCATTCTTCCATTCGTAAAACCATTCCATGAAATACATTGAGACGAACACATCGTGTTTCATGAAAAACACTGAAAATGATTTAATTGAAACGCGTACCTCAGAACGCTGTGATTGTGAAGTATTTTAATGAAAAAGGGCAAGTTCAAAATATATTAGAATTTAGCTCAAATAATGTAGAAGAAACGATAGAGACATGTCCGTGTCTGAATAAAATGGGCTTAATATGGCTCGAATTTCACATATTCGCAGAGGTAGGTATAATAGAAATGGAAAAATTCCCTAGAACGTTTTCCAAGTAAGACAATAACTTTTTCCGATTTAAAGAGTCCGTTCCTAGTACATCTCCAACTCTTTTCTCAGGGCAAGTGTGAGTATTAGGTGAGCAAAAAAAGGGAAGAGAATACGAACCCTCGTTTCTAAGCAACAAGCATCAAAATGCTGTTGTATTTTGAACAATTTTGCAGTTGTCCATTCTGGAATTTGCTATATTTTTAGCAACATAATTTATTTCTTCGCATTAGTTTGCATTTATGATTAGGAAATCCGGCAACAACCGTACTTATTGTTGCATGTCCCTGTACTAGAATGACGAAACTTTTAGTCAGAAAAGCATTCATTTCTTGCCATTCTCTCTTTTTTGTGACATAGTTTCTGTTTGATTTCTTTATTGGTTTGTTTTTTCAATCCATTCTTTTTATCACTGGAAGGTGTCTGTTTATAACTAGTCGTACTGTGAACTCATTTCTAATTCCAGCATTTCATAACATTTTTTAATCTCTTTTATTCCTTCAATGTATTATTTAAAAACTGTTTATCGTTTGTCCGTTGCTATCATCTCTGGTTCTAAAGTATTCACCTCTATTTCATTTTCTATATGCCAAAGACACCTTGCTCTTTCTTGTGTATAAAAGAAGCATTTCCCAAACTCAAGTTCTCTTGTTTTTGGATATTGACCACAATCTCATGTTTCATGATCTAATTGTGTAAATCTCCTTAAATTACTCTTAACCTCTGCATCACCTCTGCAGCTACCCCAGGATTTGCTCAAAACCATTTCCTCTTTGTTTTCTCATATGTAACCTTTGGTATCATTTAACAGAAGTTCCTTCCTTTAGATGATGCATCCCATCCAATTTACTATGCTGGAAGTATGACCTCTCTTATTCCGTCTCCAAAATTTCTTTTCGCTCCCAACTATTGTTCCTTCGAGTATTATTTGTCCTTCTCGACGCATAACCAACCTTAACATTAGTTTTTGGATCAGCTTCTCTTTTGGCATCATCCCGACCAACACATTTAGAGCTTTGGTAGCTACAGTACTCCACATACAACAATGAACACTGTTTTCTTGCCAATTTATTTCTTTGGCGGACGTCCCTTAGTACCATGTGCCATTGCTCACATCCATACGCAAACATCGGTAAACATTTATTTCAATTTGTTTATAATTCGTTGTCTATTTAAGACAATCTGCAGCTCTAATATTTCATGTGAACTGTCTTTTATCGCCTTTTTATAGGCCATGCATCTCCTTATAAAAAGGTTGATCTATTCATTATCTGTTCCCTATGTATGTGTGGTATTGTAGTGTAATGTCTGATACAGTGGGCTTCCGTCCCTGTTATCAACGTGTGACGGCTTTCTTTCTCAACTGTTTACAAGTTAGGCGACGTATTCCTTTTACTTAACGATGTTGGGTCATTCGGTCCTCTTTCACAGAGTTTGACTCTCATATGTACATGTCTCTGACACTTAAACTATCTAAATGCCATCTCGAACTTTTTTTACTTTTATGGAATTATATTCGTTATATATAATGTGTGTGTGTGGTGCACCTATACTGTCCTACACACTTCATATGATATATAAGTAAAGGAGTTTTTAGTTAAGTTTTCAGTTTCTGGATATATTTCAAAATGCGCGCTGCATGGTGCGTTTCAAATATAGAGAAACCAGGGACGTTCATTTTTAGTTTTCATTATTTTGGCCCACACACGAAATACTTTTCGCAAATTTTTACATAATAGGTTATTTACCTCCCAACTTCAGAGAATTAATAACTTCAATATTGTTTTAAAATTTTGTTTTGATACTTAGTAATATTTGTAAGTTATTGTCGTGACTGAACCGATACGTTAGTGTGAATATAATAATAAATCATGAAAAAGTACTTTATTTATCCAACATCTCATTTCTTTTCATACTTGCTGATTTTAAATTACTCCTGTAGTGGGACTCCCGAGGTCTAAGAAAACCTAAGAAAATCAACAAAAGCGCCATACCTTCAAAGCCATGACGTACAAGATCATTCCGAGAATTCGTCAATTAAACTGAAAGAGAATGAATAAGTGACGGATTTCGTGTCAGTGTGGAGGGAGGTGTTAATAAATTGTATAGAGCATAGAATTTCTTCTATTCTTCCACATAGTAACCAGTACGTTTACGATCTCCCGCACCTTATCTACATTTGCACGAGTTGATAATTATCAACGCCTTTGATACAAAAAAGTATGTATTTAATAAAATGTATCTTTTTCTTAAAACCTTTTTATTTCTGAACTAGTCTGTCGTGCAACTACGTAACGTGGTTTTTACTTTCAATATGTGTTTTTGTGATGTGTAGTGGTGACAACGATCGCGATGTTACTTCTTTCATTTATTTACTTATTTATTTTATTGTTAACAGGTAAAATACATGTTTTATACACAGGTAAAGACAAGAAATTGACAGCAAGTGTGCATCATTGGAAGAAAAAATGACGTGTGTCGACCCGATTTATAAAAAAGAAAAAACTAGTTATGCAGATACAAGGAATTTAAAGTACTTTAGAAAATAAAATAAAAGAGAACGAAGAACAAAATGAAAAGCAATATATTGGCAGTTAAAACTTAGAGAAACAAATATGTTTGTGCAACATAGACGAAATGGAACTAAAATACGTAGTAAAACTATTCAATTCAAGATTCAAATCAAAAAAATTTGTAAATATACAAAGAGCGTATCAAAATATTTTTGAAAAAGTTACTAGAACTAAATCTTGCTTAACACGAAATTTAAGATTTCCAGAAATTAGGGTAGAAAGGGAAAACGTAACAAAGTCACTAAATTTTCTTTATCATAGAAAAAAGTGAATATTTAGAAAATTTCACATATTCAAGCTATTAAACTAAGGCAATGATTATATTTCAGAAATAATATGTAAAAACAAAACAAAACGAGAGGAGAAAAACAGACATAATTGAAGTAATATTAAAGGTGAACGTAAACTAAAACAAAATGTCTTAAAAAGCAATGTGATATTTATATTTTTTATAAGCTAAATATCTTTTATTTTTTTTTTTTTTTTTTTTTTTTTTTTTTNTCTTTTATAGTTTAGTAATTTCAAACAATATGGTAAATCTTTTACCTCTGAAATAGCACTCTATAGAGTTTTCTTTACGACTTCTAAACTAACTATAGATGCTCTTATGGTTTCGTCCTAGATTGTCTTTGGGAGCTGGCCAATTTTTTTTAGTTCTCTTTAATTTCATGTAGTAAAATAAAGTGTTAATATATGTTAAAATGTTTGTTTAAATGGAATATTAAATTACTTTTCTATATTTCAATTTTGACTTAATATTTTTTTCATAAGGTGAAACCCAAGCATCCATGAGATACAACAGCATTTAAAATACGAGATTAGGACAAGAGAATTTACATCTAGTACTTATTTTAGGAGAAAATTAAATTAGACATTTCAGTTCTTCAGGTTCTACTCTTATCTATACCCCTACTCATAATAATACCATCAACGAAGGCTCCAACGTCAAGTACTTTTCAAATGGGGATTTATAATCATTACAACAGTCCTCTTATAAGGCAATTAAGTTTCACATAAATGGATCAATCTATATCTAAATTAAATTTATGTATCGAAAAACACTTATTCAGGGTAATTGTAAACAATTGGTAAATGTAAACAATTAGTCTGTGGTTAAAACTAGAAGTCGGTGATACTCTGGATGAAAAATAAGAATTCCAGGTTTTCGAACACTTTAGTTGTTGAAATACAAGATTACAAAAATTAAGTTACCCAGGAGATTAAAACTGGAAGTTACTGGAGTACATTTATTGCAACGCAGTGGCTAAATTATTATTATTATTATTATATATTATTTATATTATTGTCAGATATGTATAATAACAGAAAATTATTGGTATTACCCTCTAGGAATTTTGTAGATCGCAGAGTTCCAAATTAATTTTTACCCCACATTTTTCTAGAGCCGGAATAATTTTAAACATGGTTATTTCATGTTAGTTTTGCGCAATTTTGTCGTACAATTGATGCGTAATTGTCAATTAATTAGCATTTAATCACAGTTCGTAGGATTTAAATGTATACCATTAATTTTTTGTTAGTTTTTTTGGAAGGAAGGTGTGTGACATAAGTGGTTGTACCTACCTATAGATCATAAGGTGTTTGGCCTCTGAAGAAACAAATGCGGATTTCAATAAACATTTCGAAAATATCGAAAACATTCTAACGTAACATATTTAGAGCCAACCACAACAGACCTTGTACTGGGCAATTAAAAAAAAATGTTATGTTTTTGTAATCTCCATACGTTCTGGAAGATGAATTGGAAGAATTGATAAAGCTACAACAAAATTTATTTCAGCTGATGACAATATTTAAAAAAACAACCTCACCTTCACCTCACCCTCTACAGTTAGTGAAAAAGAACAACTCGCAAAACTAATAGAAGTAAAAACTTTTATGCTTTCTGGCAAAATAAAGATTAATAATGGGCATATTTTTACCCTACGTGTTGTTGTTCGTTTTAGTTTGAAATTTTTATTTGAATTTCAATGTGATTACAATAGGTCTAAATACATGATTGATGTTTAGGATATATCCTGTAAAGTAATATGTAAAATACGTAAAAATATAATTAAATGAGTCATTTCTGGGATCTATGATGTTCTGATGATCAATGAAATTATCATGGTTTCAGGGTTTTTTGGCATTTGTATGTAAATACGCGAGTGAAATAAAAAATTGAGTAAACGTAAACATAGAATCGGAATAACTGAAAACAAGGTATTATACGGGATGAAATTTAATAGTGTTTCTATAATTAGTGTTGGCTGGTTCCATACTTTAAGATACGAAAGAATTCGTTGCTTACAGTTACCTCGTTGTCCCTGGGGTAATTATAAAAATGTGGGGTAATTGTAAACAGACGAATATGTGTGGGGAATTAATAAAATCAGTAACACATGCAAAAGTAACAATAGTTCGTTTACCTTCTTTAAAACTGGTTTGCAGTTAAGAAAGGTAATGTGTCCCGTCCAAAACTAAGATATTCTTAAAAATAATATTTTTTCAAAGATTTAGTAGGAAACTGATCACTGCGAGATCGGTCTTTTATTGGAAATATTAGTATTATCACTCGATTTAAGAATTTATGTGACTTCATCAGTTTTTTAATTTATGCCGTGTACCATGAATGTGTGGGATATGGACAAACAGCTTACTTACGAATCTTTTTCAAAATAGCAGGACCCATGCCACCTGCTCCACCATTATTTTCCTTGTATTTTATTGTATCGTTCTTTGTCAGGATTGTATCGACAAAAGTATATCAAAATTGACTTCTCTATTTTCTTCTGAATAATTTTTATTACTTAAGTCAATATTTGCATTCTATGAAGCATTACCTCATAGTAAATTAATTTCTTATTATATGGAATTATTGAAATGCTACTGAAAAAAAGAAGATACCTTGGTGTAATTTGTTTTTAAAACTGAAAATAAAATTAAAATTAATTAGAATATTTATGTACATATAGAGATCAAATGAATCATCAGAGCCATTCCAGAAAAATATCAACTTCTGTGTTAAAAATTGAAGTAATGTAGCACTCAAAATTTTTTTTCTGTTGCAATTAACTTGACCAAACAATTTTTTTACTTTTCAAAATAATTTGAAAAATGGTCTGTAATACATTGATACATTTCTGAACGTTTCAGTGATACATTTCTGAACGCTTACAATAATCACGCATCTAACCCCAGCAACTAGTCTGATGTTTAAAAGTATTTGTTTATCTCAGACATAACTTAAGTCTGATAATAATTCAAGTTATTAAAAGAATTATTGTATCATTTATTGTTTCGTATTTTTGGACATACTTTTTCATTAACTTCATATATTAATTATTACATGAATATATTGCCAATATGTGAATAAATTCGTACTCGTTCCAGCCATTGCAAGTGGTCTGTCCCACCCGTTTCACTAGAGTAACGTGTTTATTATTAAATAAAATGTAATTTCTGTATTGGTAGCCAGAGTTTATTTAAATACATTATAACGATTACCAGATAAAAAATATTCTCGAAAAGTGAACAATTTCGTTTAATTTTCAAGAAATGTGATGCATGTTGACTATAAAAGTTGCAAAATTTCTCCACCCGTTACTGACGTTAAATAATCGGCTTTGAATATTCTTAATTATTAAAAATAGACTGACTTTTTAAAGTAAGAATCTAAGGTTGACATATAATTTTAAGAGTAGGAAAATTACCTTTTTTAATTTCTTTGCTACAAAAATTCTTAAAGATAATACTAATATCCCATCCGCTACAGCTCATTACCATCCTGTAATGAAGTAAAACTCTTAAAAACATTTAGTATGTTGTATTTGTTACCTGCTTCAAATATTTTTGAATTTGCAGAAGTAAATGTAAAGGCTATTATGTCAAGACCTTTCAGTCCTACCCATTCGAATGACAGATTAATTAGTTTAATAAAAATATGTTGTTTAACACAATGTATTTGTATAAAATCAGATCTGTAGTGAAAAATAACTTACAAAATTTTCAGTTAAACATTACGTTTCTGTTTAACCCATCAGCACTTTTACTCCTAATGTATTTCCAAATTTTTGTATCGTACTCCAGACTAAAATATCAAGTTTAAAATTCATACTCTAGTTCTCTTATTTGCATGTGTATAACATAACAACAGAAATAGTGCACCTCAATTTCCTTTATTAGAACACATCTCTATCAGAAAAATTATCTCCCCATCTCGTATAAAATATCCCGATTTCGTGAAAATATATACATTAATTATTTTCTGAAACATATTTTGTAAAGCTATTTCGTGTATTTTTGTAAAGAATTGACTTATTCTTAAATGACTCACCTTTCAATTCAAACAGTTCATTGAACGATTATGATACATTATAGGGAGTAATAGCCGTTCTAGTGACCATCTAAAGTTCTGAGATTCTTTTCGATTAATGTATCTTTTTCCAAACATGCAATCAACTTTATGAATTCTTATAATATAGTGTAGTGATTTATTTCACTTCGAGATTAATTTTCTAAAATATGAAGTTCTTTGATGTACCTAATCATCAGAAAGAAATTGCGTGTGACAGAGATTTAGTAACTTAAATGATTTTTACATAAAAACAAATGCTTATTTTTGTTTATGTCGTAATTCTAAATATCATTTATTATTTTATGATAGTGTTCATCCATACGAAGGTCGTAAGTCTTTAATTATTTATTTATTTTTATTGTATAATGGACGTTAATCGCAGAAGAATAATTTACAATCGTACAAATTATTCTCAAAAATTACACAAAATGGGACGTATACGGGAGTGCTATGTTATTGCTCCACTGCAACGAAATTTTGTTTATTGTTGGTCTTTCGGGAAATTTCAAAATTACACCAGTCCCAAAACATTACAGTAGCAGAAAAGAATAGCAATACGTGAGATGACCATTCTCATCATCCATGGTTCATTAATGCCGGTTCCTAGATCGTCTCTTCCACAAGAACTACTCTTTACAACATTTTTGGGTTATAGTAATAATTTTGCAAAACCAAGCGCAGAGAAAAATAATGTAGAACATATTCGTAAATTAATTTTTACTAAGAAATATTTCTTAGGCTCCTTGTTTCTCTTCACGAAACAGCGTGGTTGGTTTTCTTTTGTGTAGCACTTTATTAACTATTCGTATTATCAAAATATTTCTGATCATATATATTTTAGTTTCATTTCAACGGTACTGCTTTTGAAATGTAACTCATATTTGATCTAGTAAACAATTATGCGTTCTAAAGTATTGTCTCTCCGTTCAGTAATTGTGTCAATATCAAATTGTCAGGTGAGCCTTTGTGGGTCGGAAGCTTCATGCTTTCTTGCTCTTAACACAAGGAAGGAAGAGATGTTCCCCGTCAATTAGAGGTCCAGATAACAACAAGTAGAGTAAGATGACATACAGTGCAACAAAAGTTAAACTTAATGAAAAGTTTAATTTTTAAAATTGAAAAGAATAATAAGATGGCATACGTATAATTTTATATTTTATTTCATATAATTATCAATAAAATATTACAAATCAGAAAAGATATGTTAGCGTTAAGTGTATCATAGAGCAGAGAAACAAGGCCTATGTTTAAAATGAGTAAAGTGAAATATTTTCGAAGACTACCCACTGGTTTATGAGAAACTTGGAGAATATAACGTAAAGACATTTGATATTGTACACAATTTGTGCTAGAAAAACTTCATCAACAACTAAAAAACCCATCAAATTTCACGGATTAAATTTGCTTCGCAATGGGTACTTATTAATTAGAAGACGGAAAATACATAAAAAAGGTGTATATCCAACTTCGCATATCTCATAACATTATTCTCACCTAATTGAAAGTCTTCAGAAAAGAAGTGCACAATTAGTTCCTCTCCTCACCATACGAAGAATAATCTCCCAGTTGGTGAGGCGAAGTAGGAAATTGAATGAGTTAAAACAAGTTAATATTTTAAGTTTATGAATAAGGTTTAAAATAGTATAATTAAATTCGTATGACGCTAAACCGTTACCGCGAATACATAAGTCACCCGTCGCAGGATCCTTTATAGAAGAGAATAAAATTATATTGGTTGTATAAAATTGTATGGTTTAACTTACTATGGTCAATCTACCTGTTTGAAAAAATAAATCTTTGATTGCCTTCAGTAAATATTCTTCATGATAAACTATATAGAACCGACTTCAAGTGAAGCCACACCAAATTTTCTATCAGCGTATGAATTATTCTCCTACTTTATAATAAATTAATTTTGGATCTGAAATACTACAAATGACTTTATCGATTACTTTTGTAAAGTTATAAAAACATTAAGTAGGTTAATACTTCCACATTTTCCCTTGATAATGGTAGCCATTTCATAATAATATTTTTTATTCAAATTTCAACTACTCACATCTTCATCATAAAATGTCAAATTTTTGCGGAATGAATAAAATATATTTATCTCTAAAAAGTTTGAATAAAAACGAAAATAAATAAACAACTCCAATATTGGTCACTGAAAAATTACTATCGTGTACAATACTTCGTAAGACTTCAGGTTTTTGTTGGTTACGAATGCCTGGTACGCTCCATGTGTATGTGATTTCCTTACAGTTAACGGAACGAAATGTTTTTGTCCACGCTCAGAAACAGTTCCTTTTGGTGAGCATAAGATACAGTGGGTTATCGTGAACTTCTGATTTTGAATAATGGATAGTGATTTGTAAACAACTTTCCAGATGTCGTTCTATGAATCTGTAATCTAATGCAAAGTGAATAATTCTTTGCACCGCCCAAAATTTCATGTTTAGAACATTTCATAATTTTAAATATGTTATGAAACGCACAATACTCTGATATATTTTTTACTTGAATTTTGGTCTTCCACCGCATAAATTTATGTTTGAAATTAAGTAAACTATTTCTGAAGTTTCTTACACAGGAATTTTCGCAAATTATTCTGTATTCAGTATACTGGAGTAAATTGAGATACAGAAACAAGTCTTTAACGTACATATAATTGTTGTGAAAAAATTCGAAAGAAGTTAATGTAATGAGTGTTACAATCTTATTTTCCATATACTATATGTTGTGTAATATGAATAACATATTATGTTTTTACTTCTATATTTCTTTCTTGAGGTTCTTGAAAATGTATATCAGGGCCTGATCCAGAATAATTAAAATATAAATAAAATGTCGACGTTAAAACGTTACTAACTGAAGAAGTATTAATAATTGAAATCTTTGAAAGATTAGTGAAAATACGAATCCATTCATAAAAAAAGTATTGCATTAGAAAAATCAACATTCAATTCTTTGTTCTACCGGAAGATTTTAGCTTCTTAAAAGTGGTAATTCAAAATTTTTTTCTCGAAATGAAGCACTTCTTGTTGGGTTGTATTTGAAGATATTACTCTCGCAAATACGTATGATGAGCCAGAAATCCAAAATTGTTATGATTATTACTGTTGATTCCTGTTTTTGCGATACAACATGATTCTTTTGGAATTTATGTGAAAGACTATATATATATAAATTTGAGTACAAATTTCTTCCGAGTACCCTACACGTGGAGAAGATTGTTCGCAGGGGTATTAACCACTACACCACCCGTTCGCCTTTTACAACTGTACACCATTTCCACCCAGACCTAATCCCCGGAAGACCTGAGACACATCCCCGTACAGGAGATAAGTGAACCAGGCGGCACACTATGCTTGCTGTTTGGAAGGGCGAACGGGTGGTGTAGTGGTTAACACACATGCGATAAAAACAGAGTCCCGAGTTCGATTCCCAGCTCCTTTCATTTTCACCTGACCCAAAGTTGTCATATTCAATTGAGTGATATCTTGTTCACAACCAGAGAGCTGTTTTTAATTACAAAACATAAATATTTTATATATAGTACATCGAATAACGAACGAAGACTAGTCCCAATTTTTATTTCATTAAGATTGTTTCTAAATATTTTATTGCTTATTTTATAGGGTTCTGGTTGTGTTTTCAAATTAACATTGTAATTTCTATATAATTGTCAAAAATGTGGCGTGATCAGTCGTACAACCAATTTGTTAATATACATCAATTTTTGAAACAGTGTATAATTCACTTCTTATGAGCATTTGAATAGTACATTATACTTCAAAAATATTTTAGGGAGTACGGTGAATTGCAATATTTCATCCAAGTTTCTTTATCTTCTATGGTCGAAGATTTACATGTAAATGAAAATGTTGGCTTTTCCCCTAAAGTCTTTCTTATTTCAGAAAATAACTTCCTTACTTGAATTGTTTTGTTTTAAAATCTTAATGCAATATGCTAAATTTTCTCGCTGATATGGAAGTGATGATGAATTATGAAGTTTCTTACTTCGAAAACATAATATGCAAAAAAAACAAAAAACGATAGCAATTCCAGTTGCCATGAGAAGTACACCCAAAACGTACGTAAATTGTTATAATCACAACATGTCCTAGACAACCATGTACGTATTGTCCTAAACTTTTTCTATGCTTAACTTGCACTTATGTAAAGAAATGTGGAAACACCAATGCTTGGATAAGATTTAATCATTTTTACTACAGTCTCTTTGGACATTGTCCATCGTCTTTACTTGTTCATATCTTCACAACTGGTGTATTTCCGTTTTGCAACGTTTCGGATGTTCTTCGTACAGAGAAGAACTAAGACATTTAATGTTGGGTTCATTCAAAATTTGTATAATTATGTGGTTTATTTCCTTTTCAGTTCAGTGTTTATTGAGTTAATTTTTTGTCGTAATACTGATACATTTTCTGGGTCTTTCTACGTTACTGGTATGTATTCACAAGTAGTTTTATGGAAAAGGAATATTTTTTATTTACTTTACTGTCGTAAATTCATTTGTCTCTCGGTGTTGTATAGAAAAATTCATAGAATTCAGTAACTGACATCTGTAACACTGCTTTTCTAGCAATGGTGAAACTAAACGTTTGGTGCAGTCAGTTGTAAAAGAGAGAAAATTTGATGACTTTGATAGAAGATTTCGATCCATTCACTCCACCAGAAAATTACAAATTAATTACTCCAAATATTGACACTAAACTTTCTGTTAACCCAGTCATCCATTGTTATATACAATTTTAATTAATAATTCAGCATTTGTAGTTCGTTTTTTACGCATTGATGCATTTTCTCCATGTGTCTGCAGATACTCTGGCGACTTTCTAAGCGTGCTCCCTCCCTCTCTCCACCTCAGCCTCTGCTCAATTCTGTGTTCTTTTCGACGGTGTGTTCAGCCGACCTGCCAGGTTACTCCTGCAACAAATAATAAATTATTTTTTCGTTAAGTACAACCTGCATGTCTGATGCCATGATGGATGATAGACTGAAAAAAATTCACGAGGTCATTTGGAACATGGGCGTCTTCGGCCTCGGGAGTGACGCTGGCAGGAGATGGGGTTCCCCAATCTAAAATCATTCCCTTCCCTTCATTTCAGCCACCGCAAGGATGTATGAGAGTTAGAGGGGAAAGATAAACCAACCCAATTCTTCACATACATTCAAACATTATATCATTTTTGAAGGATCGAATATCTTGGAGGAAAAAGTCTGCTGAAGGATTGATATGAATACATTTGCAGGGGAAGGTAAAATAATATTTTTACATGTTCGGTGAACAAATATATAACTGTATATGTTGACGGTTCAACTTGAAGAAAAAGTAATGTGTGATACTAGGACACACTGACTAATTAATTTTAGTGGAAAAAATAATTATTTTCACCTGCCGATAAATGGAAATATTAAATATAATTATTTACTGCGAAATAGAGAAAAAAACTGTCAATTATTAAATATGTTTCTAAGAAGTATGCATGACAGTTAAACTTATAGAAACACAAATAAAATCATTACCCGAAAAATATTTTTCTTGAGGGGGTATGTAAGTCGATCTTGCGCTAAGAACGAAGGGTGAACTAGTCCAGACCAAGGGCCTCCCTACAGCCAGTTCTTCTTGTCTTGGTTCACCAGAACGGGAACTGTGAAAAAAAGAGAGGGAAAAAGGGGATATAAAGAACGTGATCTTCTGGGCTCAATGACCTTCCATGACCAGGAATCTGCATCCTAGATGACCAGAATCGCTTCCCGTGTCAGTTCGCTTGGAGTCCACATTCACGACCGATCCATTTCTGCCAGACCCCGGAATTGCGATGGTGTTCAGAATTTTGAAAAAATAAATCGTTGAAATGGCAGAAAGTCGCGGAATGTTTATGTAATTCCGCGTGAAAATATTCTTAAAACATCAGGCCACAGGGCGGAAAAAATATTGCGATGAAACAAGAGTATGCTACGTCAGCTGCAGTGTAGACAGCTATGCCATCAGTTAGAGATTCAGTGTTCTAAGTGTAGAAAAGTGTATTCCCCTAAATTATGTGTATCAATGTGAGAATCTCAGATATTACATGTATTTATTCAATAGTACAAAACTTCCAGGTTTGACAGTGTATATCAGTTTGCACTTTATTGTTGGCAATGTGACATAATATTTTTAAGTAGTCAAAATAGAATGCCTGAGCGAGATTTCAAACGTTTGTTTGAGGTATTGTGAATAACGTTTTTAAAAAATGGATCAGTAAATTAATGATATCTTATATTTTCTCTTCTCACTGTCATTCATTATCATTTTGCAATATATAATTCTTATCACATTGATAATTTAGCAACATGTTATATTTATCACATGGGGAGGATTGTTCGTTAATTTCAAACTGTTCACCTTTTAGTTTTCCTCAATAATTGCTAAGTTGTGCTATGCTAAGGGCACTCTTTATTTAGCTGTACCTTACCAGCATATTAAGAATTTTGGAAATTTCTTTTACTTAAAAGCTTGACCTAAATAAGTATTTTTCTTATTCCAGATAAATCATAAAGTACTGGCCAGTACATACGAGAAAGTTGGTTATATTACGGATCTCAATATATTCAAATAAAATAACATTCTCTATTATATATATATATATATNTAATATATAATATATAATATATAATATATAATATATAATATATAATATATAATATATAATATATAATATATAATATATAATATATAATATATAATATATAATATATAATATATAATATATAATATATAATATATAATATATAATATATAATATATAATATATAATATATAATATATAATATATAATATATAATATATAATATATAATATATAATATATAATATATAATATATAATATATAATATATAATATATAATATATAATATATAATATATAATATATAATATATAATATATAATATATAATATATAATATATAATATATAATATATAATATATAATATATAATATATAATATATAATATATAATATATAATATATAATATATAATATATAATATATAATATATAATATATAATATATAATATATAATATATAATATATAATATATAATATATAATATATAATATATAATATATAATATATAATATATAATATATAATATATAATATATAATATATAATATATAATATATAATATATAATATATAATATATAATATATAATATATAATATATAATATATAATATATAATATATAATATATAATATATAATATATAATATATAATATATAATATATAATATATAATATATAATATATAATATATAATATATAATATATAATATATAATATATAATATATAATATATAATATATAATATATAATATATAATATATAATATATAATATATAATATATAATATATAATATATAATATATAATATATAATATATAATATATAATATATAATATATAATATATAATACGTGGTATAATTTCCCCCTAGAAAGTATGCGAATTTACATTTTTAAACTCTCTATTAATTTGTGTTGCATGAACTACAACAATAATTAAGGATGGAAATACAGGTATACCTCAACTACACTTCAATTTATACCTCCTGAGTGGTATTCAAAAGCCGCAGATTTTAAGATGTACTTCAAAGCTCATAGATATAGTGAACATAATTCTGATCAACTGCTCTTCAACTTTGTTCACTAAATACGATGAAATCAACATCTACTGCGTTCTAACTAATAATACAGCAGTCCTATCTTTCAAGTGCCAATATTCTCTAACTAAACAATTTTGATTTATATACAATGACAACTCGATGACTTTGGTATTAGTAGTTAAATTGAGTAGTTAAATTGAATTCTAAGTGTGTAATTTATCAATTACATGGATAGAATAGTAGAGTCATTTTTCGTATGTAACATTTTCAATGATTTAGAATTCAATCGTCTACGATACAAATTTTGCGTGGGGGGTATTCAAAAGCCCGAAGAACTCTGCAAAGTACTTCTCCATAGGCAAACGTTTTTGTGCATTGCAATACCAAAGCAGAATGTATTTATAGCGAAAATGTCTGGCTTAGTTATCGAAAATTCGCTCAAAATTTCAGCATCGATAATGTAGCGTAGTTACGAGACATAAGTGCGTAACTCAAATTTTATAAATAAAATATTTTTTTTAAAATGTGATCTACGTAATTGTGGTTGAGTTTGTGTTTAATTTATTGACAAATTAATCGAAATAGTTACTTCTTTCAATATTACAAAAGAAAAACAATTCAGGGTTTTTTATATGATCTTCTGAGTCATTTTATCTCAATTACATAAGTAAAACGGTAACAGAAAAAATACTTGAGTTACCTTCCAGAAAATACCATTTTTATCTAAAATGAAAAATATAGCAATGTTCTATTTTAATTATACAGCCTAAAATATCACATTCTACATAACTTATCTTATAACGTCAGTTTATTCAACTACTCTGCATACTTTCTAAACTAAAACCTGATTCTGGATATCCTAATAAATTTGTGGTATACTGTGATCTCGTGATTCAAAAATAAGCAATTATTTTGATTTCCCAAACATAAGAAAATTTAAACTTAAAAATTGTAGTAATGGTAAAAATGAATTCAGTTGATTAATTGTCCCAAAGCTTCTTTCAACAACTTGTGACATCGGTTGCCTGTGCGGCATTCCTATTTTGAACTATTACTTTTATTTCAAGTTTATTGAAAAACTAAATACAACTCAGTCATCCAATTATAATCAAAAAATTCGATAAAAGCGTGGACACTTAACAATCGGTAAAAAAATTAAAATGATGAAAATATTTGTCCGGCACCTGTTCTATTTGCTAAAGAAATGAATAGTGCACAATCATTTTACATATTTTCTCAAACGTTTCTTGCCTTTATTGGTATGTACATTGAAATGTAAAATTGATTACGATAAGCACGTTAAAATACATTAGAGAAATAATACCATACAGAAATATAGATGTAAGTACTTGTATTACGTGAATGCAATCCTGTATCAGATGCCAGTTTTGTACAATCCATTTTACCGTTCCTCTGTCTTTAGTATCGGTTTTCCAAAGCTGCATGCTTGCACTGGTTAGTGCCTTTTTATTGATAAAATGGGTATCAGAATCCTTCAAACAGAAACAAGATGCGTAATAGCAGAAGAGGGCAATTATTATACTGCGTCTGTTCTAATCCTTCAAGTGAAATACCTGTTATGCTGCTGTAATAGAAACTAATTTCATTTTCTGTCCGCAAAGGTATAAAGTGATTGAGGAAATTTTGAGAAATTTTCAATTTTTTTTCTGAATCGCTTTTATTTGATGACCGATCGAACACTACAGTGGACGGATGGAATGTAAAAAAATATTTTTTCGGTGTTAAGAACCTTAAAACATACTTCCGCCAAATTATCGCTATCGCATATTTTCACTATTACAGTACTTTCCAAATATCACTTGTATGAGAAAGTAAAATGACAAAATTTAGAAACATTCTGTAAAAACATTGTGCGGGAACTCATAATATGGAATAACTCATAAACAACGTTTTAGGAATTAATTTTTGCTGACTGTTAAAATGAATTAGCTAATTGGAAAGTCAGGGGAAATTTTAAATTCTGATATTGACCGACTTATCAAATTTTTTATTTAATTCAAAATTTCGCTCAATATGTTATTGTTTCATGAATTTATTTTACTAAAAAATATCTTAAAAAGTTTCAAAGTAATAATTCTGTTATAGTTAACATATATACAATGTTATCAGATTTTTAAGAGTAATATACTTTGAGAAAACTGGTCAAATTGCTGACAACTCTCTGTACGTGAAGTACATCCTTCCATGTTTGGCTCTTTATAGAGCAAGTACACTTAAGATGAGGCTAGTTTCGTCTAAAACTGTTATGAAACATCAGATATTTATGGGACCTTAAAAGTCTTCCAATCTTTTTTTTTTCGTTAGGCATACTTTTGGAATATTTCCAATCAAATTTATGTTTTCTTTGTTTTTTTCTACGAATATGTTCTTTTATAAATAAAACGTAATGTATGAAGGAAGAATGAAATTACTAAACACAATGTACAAAGAAAAATGAAAAATTCAAGAAATATTTATTTTGATTTTATTTGTGGCCAATATTTTCACTATTAATAACGTATCTTATACGTGACTTGTTTTAGAGCACCAAAAATAAAAATGATAGTTTATTCTAAATTATACCCTCATTAATAACCTATTTCATCACTATTCTTTAATTTTTCACAAGAAACCATTAATATTACGTTCCCCGTGCTTGTCCGTAAAATGAAAGCCTAATTTGACTTCACTATTAGGTTTGAGAGTTAATAAGGTTGTAAATTGTAATTTGCGTCAAATAAGGTTGTAAATTTTCTGAAGTTATTTTGTTTATATATTTGAATAATTAACAATATTTTGATTTTATTGTAATCCCGAAAATGTCGAAGTGTGTAGGCCCTATACATGTCTCTTTTCTGCAGCATGTGAGGTACATAAAATGAAAAACATTAGCATTTATGTAAAAGTTACAGTGAATTCACATAGTTATCATTAAAATACAACTTACATTTTATATTGATACATGGTACTTCACTAGTAATGGGTAATATTTTAGGTAATGTTCAATAGAACTGTGCGATTCTTGATTTTTATGACACCCCATTATAAATCGTCATGAATCCCCATCGTTCTTTTGAAGATACTTGGATTGACAATACACGAAAATTTAAAAATGTTAACATGCCATGTCAAGAATATTGGGTAATATTGTTTTTAAATTTTTGCGAAGATTCACCAAAATATGAAAGATAGTGATGGGATATTCTAAGGAACAAGGGAAGCAACATACTTTATCGTTTTAAGAATGTCAATACTATGGTAATATACTCTTTTGTACATTTACAAAAAAATGATTTTCTTTCTGAGCTATTTTATTAAAATATTTTTTCCGTATTGATTTTGAAGTTGTTGTAGAATATTTTACAACACTGAATTCATAAACCCACATTGGTCTTAACTATTTGTATGTACATTATAATAATGTTTATTTGCATTTGTGTAGTTGACGGATCAAGTGATACGGTGAATATTGTAAACTCTTTCATCGTTAATAATAATAATAATAATAATATTAATAACAGAAATGAAAAACATAATTGATGGCGAAGCATGGCTCTTCATAGAAGGCACCCTCATGACCTTGACCAAACATATTTCGACAAGGAAGCGTCGAACGCATGGTTGAGATGTGGGGATCTCCTTCCTGAGATTGAAGTTTTCTTTATAGCCATCTAAGATCAAGTTATTAACACCAAGAATTACCTGATACACATTATTAAGGACCCTAGTGTGAAAGACGACAGATGCAGGAAATGTAATGATAAAGCAGAAACCATCCAGCATATTATGTCCGCTTGTAGTACCCTGTGTCAATCAGAGCATTTACATCGTCATGATCAAATTGTAGCTATTATCCACCAAGAAATAGCGTTAAATTCAAAACTTCTGAAGGATAAAACGCCTTATTATAAATATGAAGTAACCTCTGTGTTAGATTCCAACAAGGTATCTTTGTACTATGACAGGTCAATAATTACTGATAGATGTATCCCCAATAACAGACCTGATATTGTTCTGCGCGATAAGGAATTGAAAATTGCATATCTCATTGACATATGACACCAAATACGCACAACATCCAAAACACCATAGCTGAGAAGAAACGGAAATATGCTGTTTTAAGTGATGAAATTCAAAAGATGTGGAAGCTTAGTAAGGTATATGTTGTACCAATTGTGTTGTCGACAACTGGTGTGATCCCTAAAGCCCTACATGAGAGTCTCAAGATCCTCGGTATAAGGAGAGAAGTGTATATTTTTCTCCAGAAGGCAGCTATTTTGAATACGACACGAATAGTGCGTAAATTCTTTAGCCAAGAGTAAATAAGTGTGCTTGATTTGTATCCGTACCTTATTTATACCAGCAGAAGCTGAGATGTATTGATGAAATAAACAAAAATAATAATAATAATAATATTAATATTAATAATAATAATAAAAGTACCTTTATTTTGGCGAGACTCAGACCTTATGGTCTGCTCTTCCGTCTAACCATTTTAACACATTTACATTTTAAATACAAGATGAAAATTGGGAGGGTCGTATTTACATTTAAAACTGGGAAGCAATACTAGGGACCATCCCGGTAAAACCTTAAGCGATTGAGTAAACCCAGCTAAACCTCAATCAGGATGGCGACTTAGTGCCGAACATGGGTTAAAAGCAGCAGTAACACTACAATATAATTATGAATATACAAATAGAAAAAATATAGTGATTACAACAAGGATATCAAAACAAATTATTACATAATGACAATATTTACGAATTACATATTATAATATGATTATCCTTACTAGATACATTTACAAATTATAGACTACATAATATCATATGAAGCTAGAGTACTGAAAGAAAGAAAGAGAGATAATGTAAAAGCACAGAAGAGAAATAATAAAAGGTGTATGAGGAAAGAAAGAAGGATTAATTGGAACATAGGAAAATTTCTAATCTTGATGTGAGAATCAAGCATACACGAGAATTATATGGAGAATCAAATAAGTTTCAATGGGAGAATAGCCATGAAAATCTAACGACGGAATTTGGGATGAATTGTTACTATATTCTCCAAATCCCTGTGATGTACCGTCAAAGACTGTTTTTGATGTCCTAATAAACATAACACTCTTGAAAAATTATGCATATACTTTATGGAATATTGAAAATATTGTTTCTTTTTTCGTGTCTGTAAAATCTCTAATAAAAATCCGTCTGTATGTTTCAATATAATAATAATAATAAATTCCCGTTTAACAAGTAATGGAATGTGTTGCATCTATTACGCATTCAGTAATATAATAATGTAAACAGAAGTAGGAGACGCGAAGACGGAAATCGAAAGCGTAGGCCTAACGTCTTGGCGCGGGCGTCGGACGTGGCACGCGAGTTGCGCCGGCGACGGAGCGACGTTAGGCGGGCGGCTCCTCGTCGCGCTGCCCACGGCGGACCTGGGCTCCCCTCGCACCCCAAAGACGTTACATCTCCGACCCCCGCCGCAGTGAGGGTGGCACTGGCTTCGAGGACTGGTTCTTCTTCGGACTCCCCCAAACACTTCGGGCCAAGATGGGGGCGCATTACTGGAAGCATGCGAACCGGGCCAAAAGATGACCGTTACAACCGCCCCACGATCGGGTTGCCGCCTTCGCGTACCCGTCGCGAGATCAGGCTTCCAAGAGTTTCAGATACGTCAATTCGCACGTGCAAATTTCGCAGATGGACGTAGGTGAGAAAGCACTCCTTGAAAAACACAGCAAGTTTCTTTCGTACGTGGGTGGACTACACATTTGGGAAGGTGGAGTAAGTATGCGGAACATTGCGTAGTGAGCTAACAATTTCCCCTATATAGAAACTTGTAACTAAACTTCTTTCTTTTAATTTTCCGAATAATAATTCTCGAGGAGAGTCAATAATGTTTGTGAATACGAAAGTTAGCAATACGAAAATTGTCTACGAGAATGTAATTTTTCACTGTTATCACAACATACTAAGATGATTATTTTTAGCCACAGTACATGGCTGCCAATTCTTTAACGGTCCTCAAACTATGTTGAATGTAGAAATAAATGGTGGGATAAAAGATTACAAACCATTTTTTAAATTAAATTCGTTTTCAGATCGTATTAATACCTTCTGCATTTCAACGGATTCATTTTGAAACCATGGTTTATTCATACAATTATTTTTATCTATTAAAGAAAATAAAGCGAAAGACATTACTGGATTAAAGAATTCAAGATAATGGAATATCAGGAGTAACATCTTCCGAATTACCCAGATTAATAAAATCTTATTGTATGATAATCGCAAGTGTTAAGGGACTATACAATAATTAAAAAATCCTTTTCATCTACACAAAATCATTGTGACAGTAAAGAGAAACTAAATAAATTTGAATTGATTACATAATGTCATTACATATTGTCAGAGCGATAAAGATCTAAAGATGAAATGAATTGGAATTACATAATTGTTTTGTATTTTCTGTGTTATAAATTGTCTCGAGCAAATATAAGCAAAATGTAAGAATTTCAGAAATTTTCAGACGTTATCATGGATAACTTATGACACAGAAAATACAAAAAAATGTAATTCATTTCATCTTTAGGTGAGTTCATTATCACTCTGACAATATGTAATGTATTCAAAGGGTTAGTCACCGAGTCATTTTTTCTAATATCAGAAATATTCAATTCTTTAAATGAGCATGAAATTAACTATTTTAACTTGTTCTATTCAATATTATTAAATATTACGAAGTCGTAAGATAAGGATGCAAGTACAGGAGTGTCAAAATTCTAAAATGTTTATGTATGTCTGTTTGGTAGATTTTTATCTAAATTTAAGGAAAATGTATTTAACAATAACAATATTTGGTATATGAGCAGAGGATTTTTGTTCTGTGTTTTAAACAACTGATGATGAGAAATTCTGATGAGTATTTTGTTGTAGTGAAGAATACTTTTTAATTCCAGGGTGCACAATACCGGCCAGGATTGATCTCACCAAACACTTCATCTCGACTTTTCGACTTCTCGACTTTCATCTCAACGTTTAGAAGAATAGAGGTGAGCTCAATTTAACCTTGGAATGAATGAACTCCGTATTACATTTATGGTTTACTAGTCTCGCTTTACCTTCTTTTTATTATGCTGTCGTCAAAAATTATTTGTTCAACCTTAGGCAATGCTCATGAAAAGATTTTCCCCTAAACCACTGTTTTTTCTAAACTATTTAAAAATTCCTTAATAACGATAGAATTTTCTATTTTTTTAAGAATATTATTACGCTTAACTATTTTTCAGAGGATATTTGACATCTATAAAAAATGGTGCTGTACTATTTAAACCAGTTTTTACGAAAGTTATTTCATTACCGTCAACGCGTCTGCAATTAAATTACATTCCTAAATAATACATGAAAAATGATATATTCGGAAATTTAAAACTTAAACAAAATATTATTGTAATTTCTTTTCAGTTAAAAAAAACTATAAAATATCTCACAGTACTGAAAACAGAAGAGAGACAGTACTACTGATGATACAATATTACAGACACTCACTGGTCTTCCAATACGATAATAAAAATAATAATGATGTATTCAATCCATATAATTACAAAATACAAAATAAATAATAATCTTAAGAATAACTGACCACAATTACCCGTAGTGGTGGTCAGTGAGAAATTTGTATAAACATAAACGAAAACAAAGTAATCTAGTCCAATCATTACAATTAAATTGCTCTCTGTGGCGTTTGACATATTCAAATTCATTAAACGAAAAGAACACGAACATACGGCTAAGATATAATTTTTTAAGACTACATTACAATTTGTAGACAAAAAATAAAAGCAAAACTATGTTAATAGTAAATGAAATCTTTTTTATTTTGACCGCACAAAAAAAATTAAATTCACTATTCACCCTCAAGAAATATTCAAAATCGTCAAGCTAAAGAAAAACTTAAAAATGTTGAATCTAGTAATGTAAATAGCCATTATTTCAATTTTCACCAATAACTTTTGTAAATGGAGCAAATTTTAATTTATTGTGGCATTTGGTTGAAGTGTTTTGGTCCGATGTAATATAAAGATTGTTTGAAAATATTTTTTGTTTCTCTTGGAAGCATGAAATTTCTATTGGAATCATTTCTGGTGTTATAAAAAAATTGTAAGAATTTAAATACAAAAACTTGATGAACTGTCAGGATTCTTAATTGACTATATATCAGGAATGAACTGTCTCTTTTTTGTTTATGGGCAATTATTTTAATTTTATATTTTGAGAAGTTCTTAGTTTGCTCATGTAAATTTTAATAGTCCCACCACAGTATTGTATTGCGTATTTTAAGCTCCCGAGTTCATCGTAGAATCTTTTGATTCAGGGGACTTAAGCGTATGAATATACTAATACGAATCTACGTCAATAAATAATCAGTAGTATTAAGTAAAGCATACATTTCTTTTGCGAGGGACACTTATCTGAAAATTCCATCTAACCTGGACGTCTAGTCTTTTCTCAGCAAACTCCATGCCATCTATCGCAGCTATTTTGTAGTTTCGTAGCCAATGTGAAATATTGATTAAATGTGCGACAAATTCATAAAACGTAATATTTAGAGAGCATTTATATTTTTGTAAATTATAAAAAAAATAATTATACGCTACATAAATAATTTTTAAACAGTCTAGTACTAATTTATTTATTATCAGACAATTTGTCTTTGAATAAAGAAATATCCTTCGATGGAGATAAATTATATGGGAAGCGAATCGATTACTATGACAGATCAAAGGTAGAAGTCGTTAGTTGTGTATTTTCTTTATTCGTACTATTCATTTACGAATTCTTTCAGTGCGAAATTATAAACCATCGCATTGAATAAATTTGGTGCGTCATTAAACAATATGAGTTAGCGCATGGCATAAATTTATTTTCCATATTTCTCATTACATGATTAATTTTTCTTTATTTACCTCCATACATTGAAATCGTTCGTTGCTTTATCTGATCCCGTCGCGTCATATTATTCGGAACTGTTCCATTTTTTAGGAAATAACATCTTCATTCTCAAAATTTTCAAACAAAAATTATTCTTTTCGTTATCAAATTGTCACAAATTATATGATTGTATTTTTCTTTGGACAGACAAATGTTAGCAATTTCAAAAATGCTTGATCATTTAATGGATTACGAACTTAAATGATCTAGTATGACATTTTAAAGACATTCTGCATGAAAACATGTTTGAAATCAAAAGTTTAATGTGAAATTAATACAAAATAATTTTTATTTTTTGTCGTTTTATTGTCATCAAGTACAGATGAAGCATAACATTGTTATTGTACTCATTGGGTTGTTTCATTTACAACTTTTTAAACGGAATAAACTTTTATTTACTGTTTATTCAACGACATATGTGATGTATAACGACACTTCTTTTCAAATATAATGCATAATTATTTAAAACTTTAATGTACGACTTACTGGAGATGTGGCATAACCAAGCATTCCTTGTACTCATATTGTAGGATTTTGAAACAGAATGATAAACAATTACCAGGCTAATGCCATAAAACTGGCAAGTGAATTGAAAACGAAGAATTGACACGTGACAATAACAAGAAGAGAAAAAATTGTTTCAATAAATTACAATGTTTGTTTTATGTAAATCTTATTCGTGGAAATATTGAATCCGTCATATTTCAGAAAAAACGTTACGACATATCGGTGGTGTTCAGTAGTTTTAAAAATATTACAGATGTTTATTGAATTTTAATCTTGAACTTGTTTTCAATACTTTTGTGTAAAGTTATTCATGGATTTCACTTTGTCAGTATTGTACATCCCTTTGATTATTTATGAATAAGCATTCCGCATCATAGAGCATTAAATTAAAATACATTTAAATATACTCTATTAAAATGATGCGTCTAATTTCAATGAACCATAGATATACAAGCACTTGGTGAGATATTTCATGAACAATGCATCCGGTATTTCTAACCATGTATCTTGTGGTGTGTAGGATTGAAAATAAATTTTATAGATATGGTTTTGTTCATTTTTTTCAAACGTAAAAAAAATATTTTCTACATTAGCTGGTTTTCCCGGATTTGCTCGTGTCGTAAGCGTCAATATTCCACAATATGTAATTTATTCCGAATAAAAATGTAAACAGCAACTTACATTAGAAACCAATTTATTTATGTGTTTATTATAGTATAATTATTGTTTTATTGGAAAAACAATTTTGCAGTTACCATTAGAATTTGCATATTGCTGTCTTACGTTATATCCATCATTGCGTTGTAAATGCATAGAACTTTTTAAAAAATACCATGAATTTCCATTTGCGTCAGCTGGATAAAAATAGCTTACGGTCTCTCCTAGGTATTTGCACAAAATTTACGCATATGAGAGGCCACTATTTTTAGACAAGACGACAGTAATACATGAAATTACCATCACAGTAGTTTTATCTCAGAGTAAGCAACAAATATACCAACAAAATATTTTTATATATTGGTAGGATTAACCCTACTACCAGTGAACGGGTAGTTCAAATATTATAAAAATTTTAGAAATTACAATGCTTCGTATAAAATATTTAGTATTATAGGGTCAAGCGGGGAACTTGAAAAGAAGTTTTGAATCTTTTAGGCCTCGATTTCAAAGTTTTGATTCGTAAAAAATATTATTTTATGCACACTGATAAAACGGATCACTCTCCTACTTCATAAATCATTTATAATGAAGATTCAAAGTATGAAATTTCCCATCTTTACTCATCTGTTTACAATTGCCCCGCGTTTCTACAATTACACATTACCGAATTCTCTACCAACCTAAAAGTAAGGAGCGAGTTACAGTATAGACATTTCATTGTAGTTGTTGGAAATTTAAATTGTAGATTCACACTTCCTTTACCATGTTTACATTTGTTCCGATTCGTTGTTATCCAATATCAGAATTTTACTTGCATACTTTGAAACAAATGTCGTAAGAAGCTGAGTGATATTTTCATTGCACATCAAAATGTCCTAGATCCCAGAAACGACACATTTATTTTTACTTTTACACATTTAGCTTGTCATTCTACCGGACAAACAATTTACATCAACCATGCACTAATACTTACTGTGTTCACCCAGAACGTTGCATGTACTACAGAAAAATCGGTCCGAATCTTGTAAGAACATGGAGAGTATAAGCAATAAATTTCACGAACGTTTACTTTGCCAGCGAGCGTAATAATTTTTTTACTACCTTCTTTTTCACTTAACTGGAGAAGGTGAGATTGTCTTGAGATTGATTTTATTTTTTCCGAAGAAAATTTCCCATACGCTAGAACGAATTAAGTTTTTGCATTATCTGTCTTCCAATTCATCTCCCAGAACGTATTGCCGCGAAAAACACATGAAATGTGTTTTTCACACTTGTTCTTTATATGTCCACGAGTACAAACTTACCGAGAACTATGTCTGTTGAAGTTGGCTCAAGTAGGTTAAGACCTCTGAAAGATTAATATTTTCGAAAGTTTATTGCAATATCCTAACATCTAGTAGAAATAAAACAGTTGTCACAATAATTCTTTATTTTCACTTTTTGTGCATCATTCTCGTGTTTTTTCCTTTTCGCTTTGAAATGCTTTGCTTTGCGGCAGCTTTTGGCCTTTCTAATCTTACCGCTATAGTTCATTCCGAGATCTATCATCTTTATCTGTCAGTAGATATAACCAATTATATCTCCACTTCTATCGAACATAATCGTTAAGAAAAAATGAAATGAAATTAATAGAAAAATACTAAATGCGATGAAATGCAATTTAATACAGAAACACTCATCCATTGTAAGGCAAATCTACGCGAAACTAATAGCAAGTAAGAATGTTTAATATTACCTCGGACCTAGCGAAACGTTATCGCGGACCTACAAAATTTCTGGAAAATAACACGAATGATTTTCTGTTACCTTAAGACATTACTGTCAATAATAAGTAACAGAAGTAACATACATTTGAATAAGAGAAATAATTCCAACACAAAATTCTTGCAGTTTGACAAAATTATTTATTTTCTTACTTTGCCAACGTTTCGGTAATGAACGGTACCTTCATCACGGCTTAGAAAAAATATACAATCATAAACATGCTACACAAATACATTTTGGTATCTATGTGTTATTAGTTGGGGAGTATGTTTATGATTGTATTGACTCTGCTAAACCCTGATGAAGGTAACGTTCGTTACCGAAGCAATGGCAAAATAAGAAAATAAGAATTTTGCCAAATCGCAAGAATTTTGTGTTGTATGGCTGAGAACATCCATACTTCATAGTAATTTGAGTATTCCGGATAATTCAATTTTTGTAAGATTGTGTTCCATAAATTGCTGAGTTCAAAAGCGTGGAATTTTTATATTTCGTCCAGAGTCACCGATTCCTAGTTTTGGTTATATCGTAGTTTCTTTGATTCCCACAGCGGTGCTCAGACCAGTTGTATACATTTACTCCTTGCTTTCAATTACCTCGCCCAAATCTAAATCAGGGAATGTTTATTTACTAGGTTAATGCAAGAAAAATAATTAGAAACAAAATGGTTTCAGTAGGTAGCGATTTTCTGTTAAAATCGAATCTTTTTATATGAATTAGTTCTTATTCTGAAATAGTTAAGATGGATGGAAAACTTAGTTTTCCCTACGACTTAGAAAAACGATTTTGGAATTTCTTATTTTACATCTGTCTTTATATGTCTGCATGTTGCTATTCTTCTCTTTCTATCTAAAGTGAAAAAATACATCTGAGAGGGTTTTTTAGGAAATTGATTGACTAAAACCATATCTGCAGAAACAATTCTCAATACATATTCAGGTTTCCACTTTCTCTACGCTACTTCAGACCACAACCATTCAACTGCAAATTTCATTGTTTTTCTTTCTCTCAACTTTAATGGAGTATAGCAAAACGTTTCCTTGATTTTATTTTAACATATATTCTATCTGAATATTCTATTTTGGGGATAGTTTTGCAAACACTTGGAGTGACGTGTACAAGCTAGTTACTGTCACGTTTTCATCTTTCATTTTTTTGTTTTGTCTATAAAAGGTTTTATCCATCCAAGATTAATTTTCGAGAAATCACGAGTTTTTCGGATTTTATCCAGCTCAACCACGATATTTTAACTACTGAGCAGTGCAATATAGAACAATATCCTTATATATTAAATAGAAAATTGCTTTTGTTTATTATGCATCTTTCAAACAATGTTCAGTATAGAAACTAATGTTGAGACTAATAAAAATGTATTATTATCTAGTATATGATAAGTAATTGTGATAGAGTTAGTAAGAAAATTCTTACACATTTTTAAGTAAATATATCCGTTTATTTAGTATATTATTCATTTTGAGAATGTATGGATTTCAAATGAACACATAGAAGTGACTTAAACTTTCATTTTGGGACAGATACCTCCTATTTTCTTATTATAGTAGACAGCGTGAGTGTGTTGTGTTACAGAACGATTTCTGATTCTCGAATCTTTCTATTTACGTTTAACAGATAAGTTAAATATTTTCATGAACTTACCTTTATGGAAATTATGTACAGCAGCCTATAGGCATACAAATTATTTTGTTTGCAAACGATTCACTCATAATGATATAATATTCAATTTTATAAATTTTTTCACTTTTAAATTGGTTTGAAAATCGTAATGCGGAATAAAAGTGTTTTTTTAATGACTTGTTTAGTAAAAAAGAATTTTGCTTTATTTTTCCAGTACGAGACTAGCGGCATTAGTGGATATTTATTAATTATTGTTTTCAATTCAATTCAAGTGGTTAAGAACGTACGTATTTTCAAAGAACAACTAAAATGATTTTTTGCAACATTAAACGTGGTTTCTTATTCTTTACATTACAAGAAGGAAACTTCTTCTATACTTCCTTGAAATTTAGAATTTTGAAATACAATTACCACAATATATGGATGGTATTGGTTTCTTGTGTAATGAGGATATCTTAATATTTTTCACAGTTGATCAAAATCAGATATCCATTCAAACGCCAACGGTTCCATGTTTTCATTGTATTAAAATCCGCAATACATTTTCTATATCTTGAACTAGCGAACTATTTTAATAGTATTTTGCAGAGTACAAACGTGATGTTAGTTCACGATGTGCATCAGAAGTAGTTGCTTCAAATCATGACTGATTTTGACCATTTGCTACAATAGATTTGTTTCTTCGGAGCCTAAAGTGCTAATATCGTGTTTTAGAAGGAAATTCTTTCAATGTTAGTATGGTGTCAACGTGTAGATAATATCCAAAATGATTAAAATAAACAAAAAGTTGGAATTAAATGTGTTTTTGCTCATTACCAGTACAGAACAGAAAAGGTGCAAAAGTGTCTTTTAAACGTGAAAACGTTTATATTGTTTTTGGAACAGTTTGATGGTTATGTAAACTATTCTTGGAAAATAAACCTTGCCAATTATCATTAATGATAAAACTTGTCGTATGGCGTTTTTAATATGTTTTAAAACATCCCAAAATATTCATCCTTACATATTCATTTTAAGTTAGTCTTACTCATCGTAGTAAGTAATCAAGAATGTAATCCTACTTCGTTGAAATTTGGTGGCCCTCATGTAATCTGAAATTGGTTTCTTTGTCACAAAAATTCGATACTGAATTGATTTGAATGAACTAATGTAAGTTTGATGTTATGATACGTAAAGTATGATATACGTAAGGTTCATCGTTATTGAGTAAGAAGTAAAAAATTCTACGTAGGGCAACTAAATAAAGAATGGCGAAACTAACGATGTAAGGAGCGCAGAGAAATTTGCGATTTTGGAAAATGATCGTATATACTTTTCTTCGGATATTTTATACAGACAAGTAGAATGTGTGAATTAAGAGTTTATCACAGTTTAACATTTCCGATTGATTTTTATATTTCCTCAGACAATAGTAGCTACACTAAACAATTGTACATTCACAATATTGTCACTCCCAATATGGATATCACGTTTTGTATTAAAGCAATTTGTATTTTTTCACCATACACTACGTGGCGATGCAACTAAATCTGTAGTGTCTGAGATATTTGCGAGGTTATACAATTATTAAGTGTAGTAATTATAATAAGTCCTGAAGAAAGATACGACAACATCCAAAATTAGCCAGTAAAACTTGTTTATTGACCTATACTACATATATTAGCATAAAAATGTTGCGTATTTTTCTTATGTAAGTTAATATGATCAATACACATTTTTAGTTTGCAAGTTAAATGCTAATGAAATTCCACATTTCTAAATATAGCGGACCTCGTAGCATATATTCATAAATTAAAAACGCCTTCGAAATATCAGAATCAGACCAAGGGAGTGTCTTATGGCTAACAAAAATATTATGCATTTTTTCAGCACTTTACTAGCATGTTTTACTAGGAGAGTTCGTGTAGAATGATATTGCTGCTACCGCCTTGGATAGTTTTACCGAGCATTGTCATAGATTCATTCAGAGACATTATCATAGATGAGTTTGGAGAGTACATAAATAAATTTTCCTCAAACATTCTGACAATCTGCATATGGGAGTATTGAAAAAATTCATTTATATTTTTACAAATCCTAAAAACAATAAAAAATAGATTGTAGCACCATTCAAGCAATATTATTGAGAAGAACTCTTATGAGTTACTACAGAACTAATGTAGTGCCTAGCGGGGTAATTCTAAACAAAATTTGAATATTTCTCTTTTACGCCTGAATTTTAGTATCTTAATTCGGAAAAAATTACCTGTAATATAATGAGTGACTCTCCAACTTCATAAATCTTTTGTAATGTAGATTTCTAGTATGAAATTTCCCTACTTTTTTCGTGTGTTTACAATTACCCTGCAGTTTTTACAATTACCCTTGACACAACGGGGTAATTGTAAACAAGGAATTTTCTCCTTATATAAGGAGTGGAACGAGTGACAGTATTGACATAATATGTGATTGAAGTTGTAAGAATTTTATATTGTACTTTGACTCTTTTAATACCATGTTTACACTGATTTCGATTCGACGTTTACTTGTACCGAGTACCCCTATTTTATTTACGTGTCTTTATAAAAATTACGTAAAACAGTCAAATAAATTTATTGATCATTAGAACGTCTCAGATATTACTCAATTTAATTTTTACATGTTTCATTTCTCGCTATACCGAAAAATACCTTTAGATCAACCATGTATTAGAACTTATTGCCATCATAGGGAACATCCCACACAAAAATATCAAACCAAAGTGTATTAGAACAAGGTGAGTTAAAGGCAATACATTGGTCGAAAGTTTACTTTGACAGAAAGCTTTGGCTTGATCCTTTTATTTTCAAAGAAAATTTATCACCAACTAGAACGAATTACGTTTCTGCGTTATCAATTTTTTTCAGTGTCTCCCATTTTATCTCTGAGAACAATACTCACTATGGACACTACAAACACCAAAATGTTCACGAGTAAGAACACACCCAGTGCAAAGTCTTTTGTTGTAAACTCTATGCATATTACTTTCTCAAGAAGATTGCCTTCAATATTTTTTAAAATATTATCGGAATCTTCTTAGGACATCCTCGCAGAGGTTAGGTAATTGTTACTATAATTTCTTTAAGTTTGAATTTTTTGTGCTCCCTTCTTTTTATGCATGTCTTATTATTTGCTTTATGTCAGCACTTGTCCTGGCATGTAAAACCACTTACATGCAAACCCCTCTCACCAAATCTACCGATAAAAGTAAGTAAAAATTAATAAAAACGTGCTATATTTGATTAAATGCGAGTTAATTGAGGAACACATTGATAGTAGGACAAATGTGCGTGAAGCTAATAGCTAATAATGATGTTTACAGTTACCTCGGGATTAGAAAAATGAGGGGTAAATGTAAACATAGCTTTGTGGGGGCTACAAAATTCCTAGAAGATAATACTAATATTTTCTGTTACAGTAATACATTACTGACGATAGAAAATAACAAAAATAAAATGTATTTCAATGTTTTGCTTTCTGTTTTTAAATAAATGCAGTGCAGTAACTTCAATTTCTGTATTCCGGATTACACAAATTTCACAGGGTTGTACTCACGAACTGCTGGATTTCAAAGCGCATAATATTTATATTTTGTCCGCAGGGTCACTAACGTCTTGGTTTGACCAACGTTTAGTTTCTCTGACTTCCACAGCGGCACTCAAATCATTTGTTTACATTTACCCCTTGTTTGCAATTACCCCGCCTTACACTACTGTGCAGATGAAGTAATATTTCCGTACCATAAAGTAATGAGAAGATACGAACAATATTCTCGCATAAAAAAACGGCAAATGTTACGTACAGGTCTCAACACTCGGATAGACAATATAGATACATGCTTCGGTTGGTCATATGTTGAGTGCACTACTGAAATACAACAAAAAATATTGTGTAGTAGTCCTTATAAATTTAATTGGCTAATTCTTTCTCACCCGATCATCGATTATAGTCGGTTACAAATTGAATTAATAGTTTAGAATAAATAAAAACATGATTAGATTAATCATCCGAATAAGTATGAAATACGGAAGAAATAAACTAATGAAATTCCTTCCCTTTTCTTTATTTATATTTATTAATTAAATATTTATCTTTCATACAACAGTGATTATTTGAAAGTAGTTTTATAACTTTGAAGCACACAAAAATCTTTAGTCAATGAAATTCATATAGACTGATATTTAACGATTTTTTTATTTAATATAAATAATATTACCGCTGGTGAAAATTATAAAATTAAAATTTTCATAATTAAGATCTAAGAATTTAGTTTCCTTTAAATTCTGTATTTCCGTCTCATTAATCAAACAAACTGAGGCGAAGTATTGTATAGTTTTAAAAATTGTTACATGTGATAATCACATGACTACATACTGCTTTAGTGAACGTTAACATAATATATAATTGTCATCCACACATACCATCCTTTTCCTCATAAGATTTGTAAGAGTGTATGTCGAATATTTACAGTTACTCACTTCTCAAATAGTTGAATAATAGTCTTAAAATTGAACCTTTGTAATTATATATAGGACATCCTCTTAAAATATTTTCTTTCCAGATCAGGAATAGTTCAAATTGTGTCACAAAAGGTTGCAGAATTTGAAATAACTATGCTTATATAAACTTTCATTTTTTTTCAAGGAAGAGATGAAATAATTTTCTGCAGGACGAATTTCCCTTGGCGCTTCCCAATCTGTAGATGATGTTTACAAATAACACTTTTATTTTCCATAATTTGCCTACATTTTAACTTCTATGCATTTTATTGTGTAAATAAAAAAGACCTCAAAGTAAAAGATTGTCGATTCTTTTTTTCAAGGTAGTTCAATCTTCAAAAATATGCATCAATTACAGAGATTATTTCCATGTTTCGTGACGATTCCTTTCTAACAAATAAGTATCTAGGCCCACCTATTATCAATATATCCTATTATCAATTGTAGAAAGTCATAGTATTATTATGGTCGAAACATAAGAATGAAGACAACGCCACCATAGCACATAAGAAAGCGTGTTCCATTTAGTATATTCTCAGGAACATGAAATACATTATCATGAAATATAAAATACGCTTAATGTTTTTTAGGATTAGTAATTAATTTTACTCCATATTAATCAGTGTAATATTATTTAAAATGACATTTATTGTAACCTTTATTGTACCATTTATTGTAAGTACAGAATAGAACCAATTTATATCTGGACTAGAACGATTTCATCATTTGATCGATAACTCTAACATAAATAAGTTGATACGGCTAGATCAAAGAAATTAAATTTATATTGTCTCTTGTTTTATTTTTATAGGAAGTTATTGTGTTTTAATTATCCCTTACTTTTTAAAATTTGTTCTTACTCTTAAACATTAGATCCATACGTTCACTCGTTCGTTGAGATGGTTAATTTGTGGAAAAAGTTTATAATTGTGAGGGGAACAAAAAATGGAAAATACTTGTTCTCCATTATCTAGAATCTCCGTTTCTCTTGAAATAGATCCAACACGAAGAAGATGAGTAAATAGAATTGGATAAATACATTTCTTTTATTTTCCATTTCTATCGTGTTGGATATCATTTCACTTTCAATAGTGCGCTTTATTTACAAAAATATATTATTTATGTATAAATGTGTGGCGAGGTTTTTTTTGCCTGTACGCCTTTGAAAAGACCCTTAAGTAGAGCCGTGGGCTGTGCATACAATGCTCTGTTATTCTCTCTAAATGAATGGATAGTTTGAAGTTTTAATTTTTGCAATCTTTGTTTTGAACTTAAAATGATTGTAATTTTATTTATTTGCGATTTGTATCGTAATAGTATTTTTTAGCATCCTTTAGTAGTTCTTTAATATTGTTTTATTTAGTTATAAAATATCTTTTAAGTATCCTGCAACTATCGATTCAATGAGCACCGTTGGGAACCACGGGAAACCAACGGTCAAGTTGGATATTATGTAAACTGCTCGAGTGTAATAAAACGTGGATGCATATTGCTGAGATACTTGAAGTTAGATGAAAAAGAAGGTTAACATCATATTTTCTACATTTTAAAATGTTACACGCTTCAGGTATTACCTTGCACCAATTGTAGCGAAATACCACCAATATTCTAATTGTCTTTCGAGATCGTCTACTTAACGTAAAACATTGAAATGGAATCTAACGTGTCCTTGGGGATTTCAATTTTTTATGAACAAGAAATTTTGTATCAATAAAACAACCAAAGAAATATTTTCAACCGACAGTGTATCTAGAAAATCGTCATAGTATCATTTTAGTGAATTAAAAAAATATATGAATGAAATATTACGATTTATCGACCAAACTATGAACAGTTTCTCCAGATTATGAAAATAATTCCTCCCAGATTTAAATTCCTATGATTATTTAAGAATTTGATAGATTTATTTTTCGTTTTTGGAATGGCAAAGGTCATAGTTATGGAGAAAATAATTCACATGATATTTAGCCCATCAATATTTAGCTCGAATGGGTTTTATTATCCAAATGAAACGCATGTCTTTTATCTGACTATATGTTCTGAATGCGGTTTTGGTAAAAAATATTCTTTAAGTACTGAGTAATTTTGATTCTGTATAGTTTTCGATATAGGAATTTCTAGTCTTGATGTCTGGTCGTTCTGTCATTGTTATTACGTACATATAATGCAGAACGGTGAATAAAAAATTAAACTATCAATTTAAATTCATGTCGTGACTCGAATTCGCTCATATTTTGAAATGGTAATACTTAAGACAAAGCTCCTAAACACCTATAGCCAAAATTTCATCTGTACAATGAAAATGTTTGAAGACATTGACCTAAAAGAAGCAACAGAAACGTATTTTACGTTTCCTCTTTGAATTTTATTTGAATACATTGAGAGACTAGATATTTGATCCACATTCGAACTTCGCATCGAAAAGGACTGTAATATAATTCTGGTAAGAAGGAATACAAAATTCAGTTATGAATTTCTGAATTCTCATATATTTATCTTTACATATACATTTTGATGAGAAAAATATTTTTAAAGAACTACCTATAATTCATGAGTTGGTTTAATACATGTTTAGTGCCAAGTATTCTACATACAAATTACTTTTCTCATACCAGAAGAACCAATGACATTAAGAATTTTTGGACTTGAATACTTGAGCAATGCAAACCAAATATATATCCGCATCTGAGTACCACGTAATTGACATCTTAAAATTGACTGCACGCCCCACTTTCTCATTTGAACATTTTCTTTCTTGATCTGTTCGCTACTTGTCTACGTAGATTTTGTTCAAAACCCTGTTATATGCGAAAGAGTGCATTTCTCTTCGAATAATTCGAACCCATGTGATTGACGGGAAGGGCAACTTTCCCAATCGGGACTGGACCCACTCCTCATCTCAACTCAACCGCTCATCGTGGTATGCTAGGTCAGTATCCGGACCCGACCTTGGCCACGTGGTCGCGAACTGCGACTGGTTAATTATATACATGCGTTCGTGTTGTATCGGTTGGAGATCGCTCACCCCCTGCGGCCCGCCCCGCCCACCCATTCGCGGCGCGCGCCGCCCGCTGCCCGCCCCGGCCCCACCACCCCAGCAACAGCGAGGCAGCGAACGCGCGGCCCGCGCACGCCGCCGCGCCGCGCCGCCCTCCCACCCACCCCACCCCGACGGCCGCGGACCCACGCTGCGTTGCCACTTGTCAATTATAATTACAAATATCAGCAAATCAATGGACAGGCGGAGTGGCGCCGGGTTCGCGCCCAGGGCCGGGCTGAGTCGGGGCCGACGCGCACTCCGCGCCCTCAGTGAAGGCGCGCCTCCGCGCGGATCAGTCGCAACACGGACGCGGGCACAACATCGAACCCTGAACCTCGCGGAAGGAGGTGAGGCGAGGCGAGGCGGCGGCGGCGGAGGAGTGACGCCGATGTCCCATCAGGGAGAGGGTAAGTCGCAACCGACGGTGCGCCGGCGTCGCAGGCGACGCTATGCTACTCGCTTCACGCTACGGCCTCCTTCCCCTCCCCCGCAACTTGGCCGGCTCCCCGCCACAACACCTCTTCCCGTCCCCGCTCTCGCCCCGCTCCCCTCTGACGAGCCACACCCCCGCACCCTTAACGCTACTCCTCCGGGAGAGAGGCCGCAGCCGCACGCCTCTGAGATTCCAATTTTATATTAATTGCTTCTACTCGGAAAACTTAGAAAAATCCAATATTTTTTTTCGAGGGAAGCAAGTGTTAGCGAAGCCCATTTCATATACACATTTCTCTATGAGGCCATCCCGGTCTTGTTCGCTGCGAACATATTATACATAGAATTAATTATAAAAGGGCTTCTCAATTCCAGAACGAAACTGTTCTGCTCTGGGTGTTTCCTTCCCATCGGCGAATTTACATTAATTTTCACATAAAACTCCTATATTCTCTCGTATATTTCCAAGTCTGCAGGTAGCGAATGGGCGCGGCGAGTCGAGAGAGGGGGAAGAGAAACTGAAAAGAATAATGTGCGCTCACCTTGGATGTCGGGAGGGGGCGGGGGTGGCTGGTGGCGGGGCCATGGAGGCGAACGCCGAAGCGAAGCGTTCCGGAGAGGCGGAAGGAGCTGAGATGAACGACTCTAGACGACGGGAATTAGCGGAATAATTATCCGTGGTTAGTTAAACGAACTGCTGACGTTTCGGATCTGATATCCGACCGGGTATGTAAGATTTCTTGGAAGCTGCATATTTTATTACAGTTGTAATGAACTTCCATTTTCAACTGCATTCAAGGAATTCTTTCATAGCAATATGTCTTTTAAAATCCGTTTCCTAAATACCGAGTATTTTTCTTAGTTATACTTCGTAAATGTAAACACACCCAGGTTGTACAACCATCGAAAGCGAGAAGTGTTGTGTGAGATGAAAACTTCAATGACGCATAAATATAACCTTAAATGCCTTTGGAGAACGGGTACGACTCAATACTGAATATGAAACCGTACGAATATCCCCATTCGTGTGGAACAGCCAAGTATCTTCCTCCGATCTCCCGATACGAATAAGTTCAAAAATAAACAAAACTTGTTTCGGCGTTCTGGCTCCTTTGAAATACTAATTATGTGGCAGAAAATAAACATATTTGGTGGAGTCTGAAGGAATTCTCGCAGATCCGCTTGCTTCCGGCCCCGCGTACCGCCGAGTGGTGGCATCGCCGACGCATCGCAGGGACGACGCCGAAGCCGCTCCCGTCGCGGGGCTGCAACCAGAGGGCAGGAACTGGGGCAGCGCCCGAGAACCTGCTCGCAGAAAACGGGCCTGGGGGCCCGGGCCATGGGGACTAAGGGGGCACGCACCTCCGACCCCGTGCAGGTGTCGTGACCCTAACACATTGACCTCACCAGGGCATCCCGTTTCACACTTCCAGGCGTTCGGGCTTATATAATAATTGCATTTTCGACATCGTAGAACGAAATGGCACTAAGATGTTATTTTTCTTTCCAGATTTTTAAAGTTGTGGTATGTTTCGTGGAGAAAAAAGTATATTGTCCATGAAACGTAAATTTTGTTTCCATCTCGAGGTCCGTGATATGCACTTGAAGGGGACTTCGAATTTTATTGAGTGTATAAAGATAATTTTCGTATGTCGTCAGAATTATGAAAACAATTTTTTTCAATTATGCTAGTTGTTTATATAGGATATGAAACTACAATATAGAATTTTTCGGTTGTCATACTTAAAAATTGTATTTTCAATGTGATCTCATTAATTTGACACTTAAGTTATAATACGAAGTTGTGTATTAATATTTCAATGTCTTAATGTGGTCTAAATCGTCGTTCTTTAATACATAAGTTTTGTAGTTTTATTATCCATTCCGTTGAATTCCAAATACGATAATACTCTGTTCACTGAGCTTTTGCTCCATTCCCATGAGCACAGTACGACGAAACAACTTCAAACAAATGTCTATAAAATGCATTGTATTCAGTCTTATGGATAAAATTTCTCCGCTAGTACCCCATATTTATCAATTGATGTCATTCTTCAGCAACTTTGTGATCGGATTCACTGTTTAACTCTGAGAAACAAAATCGGCTCAGTGGAGGCCAGTCCCCTTTGGCATTGCTGGGAAGAAGTACACATTTTCACCTCGGCGCTCGTCGGGAACATGGCAACTCAGGAGTACTGAGAGTAGCAAAGTTGTAAAAGTAAAATTACGCTCGGGGGTGTGGAGGAGGAGAAGCCAGCATTGCGTGGGGGAGGCGGAGGCGGGTCGCACGGCCCCCGTGGCAACGGGATGCCCTTCTACTGAAAGCGCGCCCGGTTGCGCATAACGGTCGCCGGTGGAGGCAGTGGTGACGGCGCGGCGGTGCGGGTGGTGGTGAGGCCGGACCACCGCCGCTCGTCGACCCGCCCAACGACGCCAGCTTCGCGGTGTCCTGCGGCTTGCGAGAAGGGTTCCGCTGGCGTTGGAAGAGGCGGAGCTGGACTGACGAGGAGGAGGCGGAGGTGAAAGAAGGGTGAGGGGGAGGCTAGCTGCAAGGTTGGTTTTTTTCACGCGAGTCCCGAAAGTACCTCCACCGCCCTCGCCATAGGTTTTTTTGCCTGCGGGGGCAGCGTCCAGAGCATTTCGGCCAAGCCGCGTTCCCCCGCGCCCGCCGTCGCCCGGCGCCACCGCTCCCCGCCGCCGTGGAACAGGGTAGACAGGTCTCTCTAGCTTCTGGGGGGGTCGGGTGGTGGCGGTTTGCAAGAGGGTGGCTGGCTCGCTCTTGGCGTGCGCGTCGGCGCGTCGTCATCGCGGGCGGAGGAGGCGGCGGCGGAGAGGCCGGGACCCTGTCGGGGGCCTGGACCGCCGCCGCCGCCGCCGCTGCTGCTGCAGCGACCACCAGGAAATTTCACGACTCGGAAATTTCAAAGCACCTCCCTGGAGCCGTTTTGCCAGTGAGACGTGCACATTAGGATATCTCGCTGTATCATTGCGAGCAGCACTACTTTGACGCACGCGTCGCTGTTGATGAATAATCCAATCGAGAAAGTCTTTTGATGATTTTTTAAAAGGTTCCGCCACGATGGGTGCAAGGCAGCTCTCATTCCAAAGCGGATCTTATGACCTGGTGATATTTCGCTTATACCTTTATTCTGGATTTCAGGAAGCTTCTTTCTTCAGGCACCATCATTCCCACGTTCCATATAACATGCATAAGACATTAATAAATGTAATGCTGCAAAACATTTCCTTGGACTTCGTTTCCACAGAACTTCAATTCGATATATCGCGACCAAAATAATTAATCCTGCATTAAATTTTAGTTCTCTTCTCTAGTTTTCAGTCGTTTGATACCATTCCTATTCTTCCCGAATATTATTTTTTTCTAAAGGAATAATTATTTTATGAATATTGTAATGATCTATTTTTACTATCCATTGTTCGTCTAGAAAGTGACGCTGGCCAAGTTCATTATGTTATCTCAGTCCCCGTCGGGGTTTGGAAACGAGAATACGAGAGGCTCGCAATGAATACCCGAACGATGTACTTCACGCACTTAAGTATGTAAAATATTTGCGAGCACGGAAGAAAATTCAATCTCCAATGTAAATATAATTATGAATAAAAAGATGAATTTTTGAGTACTCTTGGTACAAGAAAATTTGATTATTCTGTGATCCTTCGAGTTCTGCTTCCGTTGCTCTTGTAATTGTTCTCATACCTTTTGATAAAATAAGGCCAGAGGATTTAATGTACGAAAATTGGATTTATATAGCAAATTGAGCATATTTGAAATGATCAATACTGCTAGAGCTTTTGAGTTTCGTGCATTTAAGTACCTAGGAAAGTGACGGAATGTCTTCTACCTCCGTGAGTTGTCTTGCGATATCAAATTTAAAATAGATTAAGCCGTTTCTTCTAATTTGTTAATGATAACGTACATTTATTCCGGCATTAAATTTATTATAATGGTAAAATTATGTATTTTATGAAATCAAACAATTCAATAAAGTCATAAATGTTAAAGTACCGAGTAGCAAAATATAACGAAATTGTCAATATATAATAGTTATAATTAACCACTTGAAATCTAAATTAAAAATTTGCTTGCTCGATATGAAAGTCTTATTATGAGATACAAAGGAGGACTAGAAACTGAAAAATGTAGATATTCACGAACTGAAATTTCTAATACTCATTAATTAAATCCTAAGACCAGCACTTTCTCACATTGATGTGTCTTGAATTATCGAACAATATACATTTATTTATCTCAATATGAATACTATTGACACCTCACCGATATCCAACTATTTATTTGTTGTTTTGATAAGTTTGCTTTCATAGTACTGTTTTCAGGGCACTGAGAGTCATCTTCATGTTCAATATGTCAAGAGTGGATTTACAGGAAATAAATCTCATAAAGATTTGTTTTAATTAAAAATTAGTTTGTAATAATTTTGATGTATAAATACGCTGACATTTTTAGACCATATCCAGCAAATTGATATAAGAAAGTAATAATTATTTTACATGTTCGACATGTAAATTATGCAACCGTTACTTTTGGTATGTTTTGGTACTTCTGAAAGAACATGGCTGATATAAAGTCGATCGTGCGCATCTATTATATATTACCATTCGAACATTTAAGAATTTGAACAAACTAAACAAAGCAGTCTTCGCAACATTGATATTTTCAAGAATGATACTGAAGAACTCTTATACGTTTGGGAATAATAAAAATTGAACCCCTTTTTCCTGGACAGTGATACGGAGTTTGCCACCTTTGATGGGAATTTCAGTCAGTATATTCTCATAAATTATGGTTTATATATTAGTGGGAGACGCAATAAAATTGGGTTTCCTTCTTTATACCTCTGTTCGGTCTACCCAACTCTGTGATACTTAATGCACCTAAGAAGTTCAACATGTATATAAGAGTTTGCATGCACAAGTAATTCAACATGCACACCATGTAATTTCAAAAAATTGAGCTTTTTGTGTAGTAATATGTCAAGTCAGTGCCAACTGAATTATTCCTAAAGGAATTTTGGTTAATTAAGTCATGAATCATTCAATTGTGATCCGATCAAATTATACTGATAATGTTAATCAAGTTATATAGGATTGACCTTTCTGCTCGATATTGCAAAAGGAAACACACTGGCTAGATTTTTGTCTTTTTAATTTTTTACTCTACTTCGGGGCTGATGAAGATACAAATATTAAAGAAAAATAAGTTTCATGTTTCTGGTCATATGACCTATTTATCTGAATGGAAACTGTTAAAACCTTTTAGCAAAATACTTCTAAATAAGACCATAATATGGGTTTTCGAAACAAGCAATATTAATTAAAAATATTTTTTCTGTAGCAAACGAGTTAAAATTATTACCAAATACCTACATTTCATAATTCATTAAATTATTTATTATATTCAAATCATCTCTTAAATGAAATGGGATCTGTATAAACTAGAGCTTCGATGAAGATGTCAACTCGGACATCGAAACGTTGGCCATAAAGCATAATTTAATATCCATCAATTGACCTCATTTTATTTATGAAGATCTAAGTGAAATAACATATATTGTTGATTGTCTATAAAATAAGACGCAAATAATTCAATTGAATAATAAGAAGATAGAAAAGGAGGCATTATTGATGAGCCTATATTTTATAAATTAACTAGACCGTAATGTTGGTGATTTTTAACAATGCTTATTTTATGTTACCCTCAACTGAACCTTCATAATTGGTTTAAGTCGAAAATATACCACAACAAAACGAACAAAGAATCGTGAAATCTCTCTCTTGCATGGATTTTGTAAGAATGTTCGGTAATATAAGAAGACTAGATAGGAATATTGGTGATTCGCATTTCAGAATGTATATCAAGGGCGTGAAGAAATTAAAATGGGTTCTCAAGAGTCGCGCTATGCCATGGTAATTCTTTTTCGCAAAAATATTTAGTTTTGTAAATTTCTTTTCTAATTTTCTTTTCGTCTGATTTTGATGCTGCCTGATGAGTAGTAAAAGTGTATAAAACATGTTAAGCCACACAGAACGACTTCTGTGATAATGACTCTGTTTTCAAGCTAAAATCATAGATAATTTATAAGAGTTGTAAATAACGCCAATATATTTCATTAGAATATAAGCTTTACTCTAAACTAAGAAACTATTTTGTTAAAATGTTTCAGGCAGACAATGTGCTTTACCGTGCATGCCAACAATAAACTATTTCTGTAATTCATAATATATTGAACTATTTCTAACTATATATCACTTGGTCTATGATTCTTCTAAGGTATTTCTTCAATATTTGTTGGTTTACCGTAAATATTTTCAGCCTCCTCATCCTGACCCTGATTACCGCATAGTTTTCTCAGATAAATTGAAATATAGAAATTGTTCTCAGGCTTTTTTCCAACGAGGTATAGATATTATGATTCATTTTGGTCCAAAATCTTGTATGTCATTAGAACTCTACGAAAAATGAACTAACGTATATTATGTAGTGTCCGTTTGCGATGCTCACTTTATCTGGACATACGTGTAATAGAGGAATAGGAGGGAATTATTCCTAATGTGTACTAAATCGTTCACTTCCATTAAACGAGACTTTGTTTTACAATTTATTTTCATGTTACTAGTGTCAGTTGTGATTCATGTCTCATTAACCTATCAGCTTAAATTAATTTGGTCAAAATTGGTATAAAATTTTTGTATTAGTCTGCACCTTACTCTGAGTAATTATGGTGTATTGAACGATATAAATGAATAATTATGTGTCAACATAGTTGAAACGTATGTAGGCCATGTGGAGGACAATAAGCTTATTTGTTCTCCATAAGTAAACAAAAGGTCATTGAATCAATTCCTGTCAAATTTGCGAAAGGAAAACTGGTCACAAAATTTACACACGGAAAGATTGAAAAATGCGTACGAAAAATATAATTTAAGTAAATGATGGTAAACAATACTGTTTGTTTTTGGTATATAAATAAATTATAATTAAAAGTACCGTAACAGCGAAGTGATCAAGTATAGAAGGAATTATCACGCTAAATATTAACCAGAATGTAGGAGTATTTAATCGGGCAATTGTAACTCATATTACTTTCTTTTACTAAAATCAAAACATTCCTTGACAGTGCAGAAGAAATGATGCAGTAGTTTTGAACAAGTTGAGTCAAGTGATATTTCTTTTGAGAGAGAACTAAAGAAAAGGATTTGTGAATGACATGAACCTTTCTGACTCCGGGGGTTGAAATGCTACGACATTGAACAGATTTCTAGTTCGGATTCCCGTAGGCAACTGAGAAACAAAAAATCAGAGTGAACAAATACTACTTTTCCGGAAAGTAGGAACAGTTTCTACCGCCCAATAATGGAAAAATTCCTTAACCACGTGTTTTATTTTCGAGATTTTTGATACACATTATTACAAGGGCGAGTTATAACTCTTACTCCTTATATATTTCCCATATGAAACATCTTAGACAAGAATCAGAGAGAGCATGTAATAAATATACAAAACCCAACATATAAAATCAAATGACAGAGTAAGAAAAATATGACTCTATAGTTTCTTCCGGACAAATATTCCCAGAAAATTGTATTTTAGGAAAAAGGTCTCATAGATAAGTCAAAAATTATCTTTATAGTTCCGTCAATTACTTGTTCCATCAGCTGCGTTACTTTTTTTCAGGATACACAAACTTTCTTCCTCTCACTTAATATTTAGATATACATCTTTTAATTCCGCAAGCTACATAAAAGTTATATTTTACACAGGGCATAATTTAATTCCTTCATGAAATGAGTTTACTGGACCTTCTAAAAAATGTTGTTTAATTTCAAGCAAATAAAAAGCAAATACCTTCAATACTTTGATAATACGTATTATTTATACCAATAGAAAGTAAAAATTGCTGCTTACGAGTAAATGATTTGGGATTGTTTTAAACTTCATAAAGATGATTGGATAAAATACCTATGCTTTTCCACCATTCTCCGTAGCACAAATTGTCATATTTTGTTCTTAAAAAGCTGAAGTTAAAAACTTTTCCCCAAAAATTTAATCAACTTGCCGCCGTTGATGTACGTCATAGTGTAGTTGTGAAAAACATTTTTTTCTATATATTTGTTATAACCGTTGTATTACAACAATTTTTGAAGGGCCAAGAAGTGTATGTGGGTCGAACTGATGACAAGATTGGGTGACTAGTTCGTTCCTCTGCAACAATGGTCCAATGCTGCTGCTAAGCTTATAGTTGAGAAGTCCGATGGAATAATGTGGAGTAACGACATCATTCCTTAGATTTTGATGATTCACATCACCGTGATATGTTGTTGAATGTAGTGTTATCAGTGGTGAGAACATAGCAAAAATAGATATGTTGGCTCAGATTTCTGTTGATGAAGTATTTAAGTCCCAAAGTTGATCACACAATGCAAATTTTTCTTTAATGTACTATTTTGTCAGAGTAAAAACTGTTTTCTAGCTGAGTCTGTATCCCAAGTTATTGAATCACATAAGCGTTTTATAAACGCAAATCTTATCATTTTCAACATCTCGTTAAGTTACAAGCAAGTCCTTTAATATGAGTCTAAAAAAACTAAATAAAACAAAATCATTAAGTCTCACAACTAATATTTTGTTCTGAAAAAAGTATTAATTTTGAGAAAAGGTTGGTTTAAAGTACGTGATGTAATGATAATGTTGACATATTCAAAAATACTGCAAATGAGCGTATTCCTCCTGAAACTGAATCTGACATTGAAACTATCTTCGTTTAAAATAATTAAGTTCATGTTTATTTTGGAATTTTAGAAAGTTGAATTTTCGTGAAAGTTGAATGACACACACTTGATACTTCCAATAATGAAAATGAAGTGCTGTAACTTTCAGCATAATGTATAAGTTGGTGGTCTTGTTTTATTCAAGGCAATGGCTGTTGTTGTTATTCTAGTATTTATGAAAAGGCCAAATTCTCATCTTGTGTAATACCTTAAGTTTATTAAGAGAGATACAGTTTTAATCATATAGTGACATTGCAACAGTATCTAAAGGTTCCAAGTCCAACACAAATGAAAACTAGAAAGGTATCACTTTCTAGCACCTCAGATGCTCTGTTCTACTAATTTCAGGATAAGAATAAGGAAAACTATTCTATACGTCCAATGTCCCATGAATAAAAGCTTCAAATTATAAATAACTATTTTAAACAATAAGTTGTATTCTGTCTCACCCGTGACATTTGTAGAGTTAAATTAATCAAGAAAGTTTTTGACATTATTTTTAATTTTTCGTTATGTTGATGCAAATTAACTTATTTCTTAATGATAATCACAAAGAATGTCTAATAATAATATATACTATCTTGTAAATTTCATCTGCAATGTTTTTAAAAGTCACAAAAATTCTACTGATAACGACCATTATATAATCAAGACAAATAGAAGGTCGTAAATCTTTAATTATTTATTTATTTTAATCATTTAAATTTCCTGAAAAAATATAACTATGTAACTTACCAAGTGTTAGTTGGAGTATACTTTTGTTATCTTTTAACTACCAGGAGAATCAATTCTTTTAGACATTGGAGAAAACTACGTCAGCAGAATGTGTGCGAAAACTTCCGAGTAATGTTGAATATGCGAGGTTGATGATGATTTCATGAAAAAGCCAGAAAGATATTCCAAATATGATCTAAATTAATATTTTATGGTTGCTCAGGACAGCCCAAGAAAAGTCTTATTGTTTCTAACCATCGTTACATACTGGAAGACGGTGGAGTTATTGGTGTTTTTTTTTTAAACCTCACTTGACAAAGGTGCGGCAGCATCGCAATGGTGGTGTTGCAAAAAGAGCCGAGGTACATGAAGTTAAACAAAAGAATATTCTCATCAACAATTCAGAGGAATTTTTAGAATATACCAAATCTATATGTTCTGGAATAAACATTTACCTATGAAAGAGACATCACATTACTGGAAACAGATTTGTTTTAGTTAGACATTGGACGTTTACTAAAGAATTAAAAGTATTCGAAGCATGGTGTGCTTCAGTAACCATAGGAGCTATTTTGTATGTGGCAGAATTTTTTTAAGTTACTTTAAACTATATGTTTTGTAACCTACACCACTATATCTTCACTTATTTTTACGGATTTTGACAAAAAGACACAAATCCAATTGACTTGCAGACTAGAAAGGGATATTAATCAGCGAGTTTACAGGTTCCGAACGATTTGTGGAGAGGATCACGATAGGGTCAATTCCTCACTATATTACCGAACCCAGAGATAAAACAAATTATAAACACTATACTTAAAGTGAATTAAGATATTTGAAATATTTTTGAAAGTGAGCACATTGTTGAATTTATTTTTATGTGTAATAATTACTCAAGTTCGTGAAGAATTTCTATTCTGTATTTTGTGCAAAAGGCGTAAATTGGATCATAATACACTAAATAATGATCTTTCTTTTATTTCAAAAATTTTAATGTTAGTTCAATGAATCATCTTTAACTTCCCTCAAATTCCACCCGTAACAAGTCCTTGTTCCATCCGTGACAATTTATAACAATTTTTGGCTGTAAATAAGAACAGTTCTATGATTGGGATGTTCTTTGGCATTATGTTGAATGGTAAAAATAAATTCTTGCTTTTGGGCAATATGTTTATTAATAATAGTTTTGTATTATTGGCAGGATCATCATATTAATTGTGTAAATAACGAAACAAAGGAGATTTTAAAACATTCCGTGAGCATAACGCGCAGAGTTAAAAAATATTGGTAGTCGTGCAAAAGTATGCCTTTCTATATTCCAACCGTGATAGATGAACACCTTATAGTTTTTTTTATTTTCTAAGGACAATAATGAAAAAACGAAATATAACCATTTACTTGCTTACCAATCAAGTTTCAGTTTTCTGTATTTTTACCATTAGACCATTAAAAAATACCTTAACTCCTTTTTATATTAAAATATATGTATATATGGATATCGCATTAATTATTAATAATTATAGTGTAACTGTTTCATCCTGAAAGCTTAGCAATATTCTGAAATCATGCGTTAGCCTCTCACAGATAGGGTTTTGAATATCTTGTACTTTTAAAGAATCTCTTATATATAAATGAAACTAAAACTTCAAAACGACGCCCTAAAAACATTTTATCGCAAGGAAATGAGAAATGATTTTTCTGAAGTAATTTTAGTATTACTAAAAGTGGAAAGATCATGTGTAATGTTTTTATTTAAGAAATTATGTCTTGAATTACTTAAATAATACCTAGCTTTAGCTTGGATACCTTTTAGAAATTAATTTTGAAACCTAAATTTATTTGTAGTGCAATATGAGTGAATTATCTAATATAATGTACCATTCCATAAAATTACCTTTCACATGCCGAATCGGCACCATAAGTTCCCTAGCAACTCAACATTTCTTTTTCCCAATTCCCTCACCAAAGTCACGGCTTTATGGAAGAGGGGGCCAAATGGCCCAAACCTGCCCGTAAGACATGAAATGTTTAAAAAATATTTAAACTTAACGGGGTGAGTATTCACATTGTCTCATTGCAAAACGAAGGTAACTCTTCATTGCAGCATTAATATCTCACATGTTTTCTTACGTGTTAAAATGCTAATACGAAAATTTATTTAAATATAATGAAACAGATGCATTACATTTATTATGTAATACATTGGCATAAGCGCCCGTACGCCTGTCCGCTTCTCCTTACTAAGGTGCAAAGAAGAAGTAAGGTACATCACACGAACTAAGTACACGAAATATAGCTAATACAATTTTTTTAAAGTACGTACGATAAATATAAAAACTAGTGACGACTTTATAACTTTGGTTGTGCTTTCTCATATACTTTTTACAGAGCAGTTATCCCTGATATTTCATTTTGTCTGTTCTGTCCTTTTTTTGTCATTGTAATTTTTCATTACATTCCACCTAACTCCAAGAGCTAACACGTTCATGAATTTATGCCAAAATATTTACAATATAATTTACATACTTTCTTCAAAATACGTGACAATTTTGGAATCATAGTTGTATTTGATATGATTTCAATCATGTTTTTAGATATTTTATAGTTTTTTCTTAATATATTTAATAGCATTATTACAAAAGATTTTTCTCATGATTACTTTCTTTGTACAACTTAATTGTTGGCATCAAGCGGCCTAAATTAAACATACTCTTATGTATCACATTTTAGTAAGTGCACTGTCTGTCACTCCACACGATGCTATATTATAGAATTGCCAATTATAAAATAATTGAATAAAATTGGAGATAAAGATATTGGTGTCCATAAAATACACAATACATTTATTCTGAGAATGTATTGGATGTTATAAGACAAATTAAATTAGTTTTCATAGTTTCTAAGTGTAGGAGCATTATTGAACATGTCAACAGTGAAAAGAGGTTGCTTTGAAGTATCTAAAATGCTGATATCCTGTTCATTTGTGTAAGAGAGAAAACTAGAATGTTTTTAATGGTTAGTGTATTTACAGAGTGAAATATGTATAACGGTAAGAAACTAGATTGACTCGTGTTCACATTGAAAGAATGAATAGAAAAAGTCGATGATGTTGAACAAATAACGATCACATTGTGATAGAACTTTTTCCTCGGTGAAATTTTAACATTACAACCTAAATTGTTTATTCTAAATTCTGTTGAACTTCATTGTAATCGCTAATGTAGATAAATGAGGCCAGCTAGTAAGTGTTGCAATAATAAGTTAAATACCAATTACCTGACCAAATCTGAAGTTTCTAATAATGTAGCCACTGTTTATTGTCCCGTCTCCGAGAACCTTACCCAATGGAAGAAAAGAATATACACTCTACAATGACACTCAAAAGTTACATTGTTTATGAGACATCAACAATTGTTTCCACAAAATTTGAAAATATCAAAACATACTTCCGTACTCAAAATAGTTTGCTTCATAAGTGTTGAGAGTGAATAATAAACTACCTTAAGGTAAAAGGTTTCCTCAAGTGCGCAGAGGCTGAGACAGGTAGCCAACAGAAGGCAAACATTTGTCACAATCCTCCTTCCACCAAATTATGACTTGTTACATTGCTAGAGCAAATACATTCATTTCATTCTTTTTTATTTTTTATTTAATAATTTACAGGCCTAATATACATATTTTTAACACACACACTTATATTCCACACGAGGTTCAATGTAACCAGTATGCGGACCTGCAATCTAAACTTGGTTTGCAAACAAATAGAACTTAAGATTAAATTATCTAAAATATATAATGAACCTACAAGAAGTAATCCAAAACAAATCATGAAATTAAAATGAAATGTTCTTAATTATTTAAAATTAATAGTCATACCAATAAAAGTTCGGAATTATTAATAGTACAATACAGTGTTGTACTTCAATTTGTGAATGTCAATACATTAAAAAATGATAGGCAATTAAAGATTTGTTTTCAAAAAATCACAACAAAAAATACATAAGTCATAATTGAATAAAATAAGATACTAAACAAAATACAATTAACATTAGATCGCATAATTTGTCCGATACCTTAAGTAATTTCTTACCAACAAAGATGTACACCCGCAACATCTCTTGAGAAATTATAATAAAACAAAAAGGAAATGAAGTAGCGAACGGTTTTTTAAATTTTCGGACAAATATTCAATGAGATATGACTTGGGCCAGGTTTATTGCAGCGCAATATGATTCTTCAGATTGCATTATTTAAACAATAACGGATATTTTATTACTCTTCCTCTCACTTCCAACTATTTATTAAGCTGAATACATTATTTGAGGTTAGAAGTAAAATATATCATATCTATTCTCTTCGTGCAGTTCATGTTGAATTTTAAGAGAAGTTCCTGGTAAAGTGTATTGCATATTAAATATCAGTTTGAAAAATAATTTATGCTGCTTTATATTTTGCTCTTAAAGCATTTCTTTACTAGATGTTCTTCCAGTTCTAAAAACCGATCTAATAGCTCTTTTTATAGAAAATTCTTTCGAAAAAGAGCTTTTGCGCCCATGGGTGGTGTTCAACAAGTAATATAAAAATGCATACACATTTTTTAAATATTCATTTATTGCACAGTATATAATTTCCTTAGCTAACAAATGTAATTTTGAGAGAAACACTACTCTAATTCTTTTCCGAAGACGCACAACTCACTCCAAGCAGTGACAAAGGGTTACCATGGCAACAATTTTCCCTCAATTGAGTAGGTCTCATCTGCATAAAAGAAATAAAACCTGCATACTAGAAATAAAACAAGTTCTACTTAATTTAATCTCTTTCCCTCCAGTATTCCTTCTCTTAATCAAAATGGTTCAAACCTGGCACACCTTTTGGTTTTCTACCTTTTAAGACAAATTCGTACCCAAAAATTATTCAACGTCAAGTTCTGGGGACCGAATATTTGTATGAACAAAAATTCAAGTATTTGATTGATTCCTCTAAATTTGAAATGGATATTACTTTTTATGTAGCGCGAGTGAAAGACCCGCAACATTGGAAAAATGAAGCAAAATGTGAAAATAAAATTACCAAAATTGAAAGTGTTATTTATAATTGCAAAACTGTAATCCAATAATTAAGGAGAAACAATTAGATAAATTAAGATCGGGAGTGTTTTAGCTATTTGGAGCTGAAGATTTTTGTCCGATATAATTTCAAGTTCTCCGTAATTGTGAAGCAAACGTCTTTGGTTGGAAAGATCTCGAGTTGGAGGTAACAGCTAAAAATTCGAAAAAGCACCATTTTTTCAAACTTTCTTGGAAATTTTGTCCTAATTTATGTACTTTGAGAAAACACTTCTAAATTATATTTCTAGTATTGTAAACAAAATTGTTCTGACTTGCCAGAAGTTCCACTGAAATATCAAAATTTGCAGAATTTGCTTCTAAATTATTTTTCGCATAAAATATTGACAACTACAAATATATTCATATGGCACTATTTTAATTTCCTTCTTAGATTCTACTTCATTTTAACTTTTTTTAAAGATGTTAAGCTATTATACTATAGTGGGACGAGTAGAAAAAACGGAAGTACTTAGAATTAGAGAAGAATAAGATCCTGTTTTCTTTGATATTACATTCTTCGAATATTTTCCTACAATTTTTACGTCAAATATCTCTATTCTTTAGTATACGAATTACTGATAAATATGTCTTATTATATTCTTTTTCGATATTTCCTGATTTATTTGACTCGTGCCGTTTGAAATAATTTCTCTCTTTTCGTCGGCAATGTTATTCTCTTTCTTAAGATGAGGCAAAAGATCCTGATATTGAATAATATGTCTCGCTTTGGGAGGATATGGTTTTTAAGGAAATCGCATATTTCATCAACATTTATATTATCCATACCCTTTAAAACGTCGAATGATACCCTCACCTCATAATTATTAGCTTTAAACTATAAAATATAAATTATTAATAGTCAACATAATTAGGTAAATTATATCATTTTGGCTTCTTCGTCTCAAAACGGGAAACTACGATTCTTGCTTTTCTCCACAAATTATAATGAGCAATTCAATACCTCAAGAATTTTTGATAGAAGAGTGAAGTTTAATACAGACGTTTTTCTTCCAATTTTCCGTAGATGGAAAAGATTCCTAGTACCAATTATTTTTCATACACATTGCCAAGAAGAACGCTTTTTTTCTACAAAGAAACATATTATTTGGCATTTAGAACCTTTTCCGTTTAATGCCCCAACGGGATCTGAATCTGTAAGACGACCATGTTTTACGAAATTCCTTTACATCAGACGAAGTAGGCTGGACAGGACCCGAGACAAACTCGAGAAATCATACAAGGTAATTAACTCATTTTCATTGAACTGCTCTTTGTCAAAATCAGAATTTCTCAAAATTTAAGACCAGAACTAATAATTTCATGTTGTCAAACCCAACTTTTTGATGATTTATTTTCCTCTTTTAATCATGTTTTATGATGATTAATATCAATGGTTTTTTATTGAGGTCGCGCAAGATATTGTTAATTAAAGTTTGCTTTTCTGAAAATTGTTTAGGATATTGTCATATTTTTTATTTAATATATTTCAAAGTATGTAAATTAATTTTCTTTACTATCAATTAAGAAATTTGATCTTAAAAATAGTTTCCTAAAGCTTGGAAGTGCTCTGAAGTATTGCCCTGAATTTCAGTACGTGAAGAAATCTTCCATGCTAACTTAACCATTCAACACTTAGCCGAACTTCAATTGAAGGTTCTTTATTTAAATTATTTGATATTTATCTCTCGTTCTTCTTTTACATATCACATTCATAAGGAAGTACTATGCGCTTTCTCCCATATTTTTCTCGTACTCCATCTATTATTCATAATGAGTTATTTTGGTTGTATTAAAGTTGGTATTTTGTTTACTGTTCCCAGTTATGTATAATATACTTTCGAATCCATTTCTTTTGGCGCATTAACTAAATTTTTCTAAATTATTTTGCTAAGCATCTTGCTCTGTTTCTTCTTGATGTATTTCAAAGCTTGACTTCTTCATTCACGTTGCACTGAAGATTTCCACGTGGCATTCTGCTTTAAAATGTAGTTGTAAGAAGGAAGTTCAATTGCTTTGTGCTAACGTAACCTATTGGTTTTTCATGTTTTGTCACTCGTGATAAAAAATGTGAGGTTAAAACAAAACCATGTTCTAAGAAGATATCCGTAGATTGTAGAAAATGTCATAAATTACGTACATTCATAAAAAATTATGTTAAACATTATGAATATGATGCTTAGAATTTACCCAAATGTCACATTTGTATTTGCGAAAGTGACGTGACTTTGTTTTTAATTTTCAGTTTAGTTCGTATTTGTTTTCTCCATTGTGAAATCTGTTAGATGGTCTAGTGGGTCATATTATAACACTCGTATTAGCAGTATAGTTAGCAGAACACTTTTGACTGGAAAGGCAATTTTTTGTTGCGGTTCCCGGAAAAATGAGGTCAAGACTTATTTACAGCTCGTTTTCTTGCACCACTGAAGAAATTACCTGTTGTTATCATTAGGCTGCAAATTGTTAAGATGGATAAACATTAACTTGATGTTACGATGGTAGTTTTCGTGGTTGTAGTGAGTAATACACTCTTAAAAATACAATAGGTATCTTCCTAAACTAGGTACACTTTCGAAGAGAAAGTGTTTTATCTTACAGGTAAATTTCTTCATATTGCGTTTAAACATGGAGAGAATAGTGGAGTATTTTAATAAATTTCAGAAGTCCGAAGTTAAAATTTTAAAATAACTTTTTAATCACCACAAAAAAACGCAAGTTCAATAAACTTATTTCAAAACAGTTTTGACTTAATAAAAATAAATTCAAAATTTTTACTGCATTCGAATAAAACTCTTTGTTTCTCAAAATTTATAAAAAGTTACGGTTGCCAATTTCAACTCTTGTTTTCCACAAATTTAGAAGAAAAAGTATTTTGAACCTATTAGTACATAAGGGGTTTTAAATGTTAAATCCCGAAACGTAAAAAAAGTTACGTTACATAAGTGGAATATATTTTCATGACATTTCAAGGGTGTGATGAAAATGGTTGCATTAAATGTACCACAAACCTCATACCATCACTCTGCCAGTAAACGTTTTGAGAATGATTGACCAGCTTTTTCACTGGTCGTTCTCATGTTATATTTATTTCCATGCTTTTCTGAATATTTGAATAATTCGTTTAGTGATTTAACAGTTATAGTATATTTAGAATGTGTTTTAAATAAAAAATGTTCGTAATAATAATAAAAAATTAAAAAATATTTCCAGACTTTTAAAGTATTTAAACTGTTAGTTTTGAGAAACGCCAAATAGGACGCAACTTGGTTTCATTTGAGAAATTTGGATTCAAGATTGACAAAAATGAAAATGGTTAACATTTCATAAGATATTTTGTAAAACTAGCAGTACAAAACCATTGCATATTCTATTTCAAACTGGTATACGTTTAAAAGCTTTCACTATGCTACGCAAAACTAAATTCCTTAAGGAAAATAGTGCTTATAAAATTTTACAAACATTTCAAACAACTATGTAAAAATAAGGCAAAATTGATCATTAAAACCTGACATGATATACTTTCAACAATGGTTCTTAAGTGAGTAACAATTTATAAATATCTGCAAAAAATTGGTATCATACTATGTGTTCAAAGTTTCCTTTTTCTGTACTTGGAACTTGATGGAAGTGTGTTGCGGTAAGAAATTTTTCTCCAATGAAGTTAAAATATTCATATTGAATGGTTATATGAGAAAGAAAATTACTTCAAGATTAAGCTGTCAGTGTTTGATTCTTCGTTTGTGTGACTACCTATATATTTAAAACTAGAACTTTTCTTCGGGGTATTCTGTTTTAAAAATGCATTTATACGTTAAATACATTCTTCATCATGTTTGTTTTATTCATCATGTACATTTATTACGGTATTAAATTTATTATAATGGTAACATTATATATTTTATGTAATAAAACACTTCAATAAATTCATTAATGTTTAAGTACCGAGTGGCAGAATATAACTCATATAACTCAGATTCTCAATATATAATAGTTATAATTAACCGCTTAAAACTTGAATTAAAAATTTGCTTTCTCTATATGAAAGTCTTATTGTGAGATACAAAGGAGGACCAGAAGCAGAAAAATGTAGATATACAGGAACTTAAATCTCTAATAATCATTAATTAGTTCCTAAGACCAGCACGTTCCCACATTGATGTGTCGTGACGCATCGTACAATATACATTTATTTATCTCAATATGAATACAAGTTCATAAAGTTTTATGTTTTAGTTTTATTTCATTTTAATACATTGCTTCTATTAATCGCATTCAACTACTAAATTTTGTTTGTTGTATTGATAAGTTTGCTTTCGTAGAACTGTTTTTGGGGAATTGAGCATCATGTTCGTGGCTTTTATTTGACATAGTCTGACTCTTAATTCTCCATTCATCTAGATATATTTGCCCTCTGCTTCTCCTGGCCTGCTCCATAAGAACTTTCATTGCTGGAACTTAGGGTGCAAGATCTTTTATTACTATAATTCATTCCATATTGATATTGAATAAAATTGTATGTTTGATGAGAGTTAATACAGTATGAAATACATTGCAAACCTAGAAATAGAAGTACGTTATTACATTAATTTTTTCCACAACTTAAAATATTCTGTTTCATTGTACATTTTTAATTAACCAAATATATAAAAAACATAATTTTAGAATTAAAAATTTAACTAATGTTAATTTATTTATTATAGAAAGTAATTTACATTATTTGGGCGCAGAAATAGCACGTCGTATGCAAACTATTTTTATTGCTGTAAAATAAAGTTAACTTTATTCAAGGTAATTTTGTATTCATGATCATGATGGCTGAAGAAAAAAAAATCGTGTGAATATATATATATACGTGTGTGAGATTTTGAAATAAACATTAATTAACTTTGAAAACAATTTTTTTTGAAATGAATGCACAAGTTGTATTAAAGTTAAGGTTTCTTACGTAGTAAAAATGGTGTAAGTATAAGTATAAAATTTTCAAGTATTAATGGTACAAAAAGGGGCTGACTAAACATTTTATGTTACGTTGAATCATACACATCATCAATGTGTCACAAAAATTAACGCCTTTTAGCCTCTTAAAAGTAAAAATTACTGCTTATTAAGTGTTGGAAACAAAGAAACATTTCTAAGAAACCACAATGTGATTCTAGGAAATAACATTTAATTTTCATTGAAACAATAACATTCCTTGATAATCCAGTACCCACTGAATTATCTTGAAGTAATAATTTTCTTTTCTATACTCGTATGACCAATTATAAAGTCACCTTAATGTGGTAAAGTCCATTAAGTTACATGAAATATTTTTGAGCTTCTTCATTTTATATTATTTTGGGATTTCATTGTGTTTAACATCTATCAATAAAGTGTTTAAGTGAAATTATCGATTGGAGAAAAAATTCAAATGATGTATTTTCGCGTATATTTTTAGAGTTCCTTAGACAGGTAGATTTTTTATTATAATGTCTTCGTTTCTGTGCGTATAACACTTCATCTTTCCGTTAGTCCGAATACTGTAACAATTGTCTTAACTTTATTTCTGTATTACGTTTAAAATGGTTTTACTGATTTTTTTCCGCATACAATTAAAATTGAATTGGTATATTTTAATTATTAAGATTATGTTGAAGTTGTATATATGTCAACAAAATATTTTTATTTCCATTCCAGTGTGAATAACGACATTTTTCGATAACAATAAACGAAGAAGAAAGGCAAACATAAATATCTTCAATGGTTACATTAATTCGAAATGAGTATATATTTTAATAATCGTCACTCTGTGAAATGGTCTAAACAAAGTCAATGAAACTGTTGGTTAATTACATCTAGCAAATGTTATTAATATTGGAATTTATATTGTACCTGTAAACATGTCATATTACTTCGCATATGAGGGAAGAAGTGTGAAAATTTTCAAGGATCATGCTTCCAACTGGTATAGGCGAATTTGGTGCAACTCCAATTCGACTGAGAGGATCCCGAAATTTCTTAGGTTTTAGTGACGATAGATTTGAAAGATAACGTTTGGGATTCTATCAAGACGCGAAAATATGATTTATCTTTCATGTTTGGAATTTATGGAAAGGATTCTTCACTGAAAATATCTTTGTAATGTGATAAATGAAACTATATAGAGATAATACCAAATAGTGACCAGTCTTACCCATCAAAATATTTGTTACCATAATATGATACTTTACATTGAATTCAGATGAAGTAGATGTGTTATGTACAAATATTTTTCAAAACTAAAATGGATAATTGGCATTTTTTGGAAAATTTGTCGCATTTTAAGTATAGAGTATTTTATAATTTTGATTATTTTTATCCCAATGACGTACTTCAACCATCATCAAAACAAAGATGAATACGAAGTTTCATTGTTGAATCATTTTCCACATTATAGGACAGAAAAAAACATTCCACTAATGGTAACTTGAGTGAAGACAAATCAAACGAAATGTTCCAAAATTTTATTACAAAACATATCGCCAATCCAAAATATATTCACCCATTTTAACATAAGAGCCCAATATAATAAACATATATTAAAAAATGAGTACTAATATATAGATCCACTTAATTAATACTGGAGCAGGAGCCGTACCCCAAAAACACTCGGGTAGTTATGGGAGTGGAAGGTTTCTTGATTTTAATAATTAAGATTTTAAATTGGAGAATCACATGGATTACCATGATTTTATATCGAAACAAAAAATAAATCAATGGACATACAAACATTTTGTTTTACAAAGAAATGACACAAAATCACGTTCCCTAATAATCCCTCCAAAAATCTAAGCTAAACGCACAAGAAATCAATGGACATACACCTAAAATATCTAATACTAAAACTTACTACTAAACACATGGCATTAATTTAAAGATAAAGGATTCATGATTATGTACAACAAGGTTGAGTTAAATGTTATTGAATTCGTCAATGAAGGCAGGTTAAATTGATTATGAACGATCATACTGTTCGTTAGATTTTCACTGGCCAATGAAAGGTGTGTGAGCCCATAGTTACGTTCTTGTAGAATATGCCGATGCTCAGTTGGCGAACAACGTCTCAAGCGGTTGGAAGATGCAGGAGGCAGCGACGGCGTGTGGATCCATCAATGGTATTTAAAGTTTATATGATCACACTGTTTCCATGATCACAATAAAACCATATTCACGACAGTTCCAGATGGTCGTATCATATGGTTGAAGGAAATGTATAGTTTTACCTCACGCTTCACAAGATATGCATGACGAACGCAGTTATGGTCCGATGTTGACTCGACGAAATCTGAAGAGAGAGAGATGCTTGATCTAGTAGTTACGGGACCTTCCCAATTAACTCGAGGGAAAACACTCCCGCACAAATATATTATAACTGAATTGTTCATTTTGCAAATTAAACAATTTGATACAAATTAAAGAATTGATTCAATGTTATATTAAAATTAGAAAATTGACATTCAGAATTATGTGGCCATTATACATTTAATGAGTAGGTAATTGTGTATATTTTATCGTCATATAATGTCGGGGTGAAAAAAGAGCTCTCTAATGGCAGATTGACGTACTTGAGCCCTTTAGGTTTATTAATAGTATTAGATAATATTATTAGCTTCTGGTGGAAATGCACCAAATACTAATATAATATATGATAAATTATAAATTTTTCAATAAAATTTTCTTATACATATTTTGGTGGCAGTACTGTCGTTTTTGGAAGGTTCAAATATTTCCATTAACGTCATTATTTGGAATATTAACATTCCTCTCTCTTATTTATATTTTAAATCCACTGGAAGATGTTTCCCACACTCACAAACGGATGATACTGTTCTCTGTCAAACCTGTGATTTCTTTACCCGTACAATTCTTCCAATAATCTCTCCACTGTATCAAATCGGAAACTCAACTAATATTCAAAAAACGTTTTTGCAGTCTCCACAAAAACAAGTCTTGATGTCAAAACTCGAATTTGTGATAATCGTATTAACGTTAGAACGGCGAATTACATCACCATGAAAAGGCATAGAATACTTCTTGAAACACATACAATTTAGACTCCTATTAACAATGTAAACTATCAACTAGACACTAGTAATTGTCAAAAGTAAATATTCCAAAATTATTATCTTATGAAAAAATCTTCCGAATAGAATGAATCATTCAGTGGCCAAAATAAGATCCGCGTATTTCTTTTTTCACTTATTCGCTCAATATAAAAACTTCCTTCTTTAAATTATACTTATACTTGTTCATTAACGTATTACAACTTCAAAAACACAACTAACAATCTTTGAAACCCATTCGCTTTACAAAATATATTATCTTCAAAACTCAACAATACCTTTATTTTGTCGTTGACTTCAATATTTATAAAAGAAACCGAGTAAGAGAAAGTTCCTTTTAGTCAGAATGGTAATAGCTGAAGAAAATATCTTCTGCTTAGAATAGACAGTATAAAAGGAATTTGTCAACAAGCACTTTCCCCGTTCGTCACTACAAAACAATTCGTCGTGTGTCATTTTAGGAATGCATATGCTTATAACGCTGGTAGTCACGTCAAGTGGAAACATGCTGTTTAAGTTCCTTTTTGTTCGTAAAATTGTTCTTTATATATTGTAAGACGTAGTAACAACTACATTTTTACTGCTACAGTTAAGCTAAGTCGAGATATCCAATTTCGTGGAACGGTTCTTCCGATCGAAGCTTTTGGTAATTTTCTGGGTCCATTCGAGGTGAGTTCTTGACGGACTACAGACCCGCGTATTCATCATGGTTACCAAACGACATGAAATATTAAAATTGAAGTATTTATAAGCGAAAAGATTTCTTAAGATATTAGGGATACTTTCTCCAAGGAGTTTATTATGGGCTTATAACTCGTTAGTTATTAAAAATTGCAGAAATGTCTGGTAGTATATTGTTTTCTCCTTTAAATCAATGACAATGACTCAGAGAATTGCTATGAGATAAAATGAATTAGCATTGACAAGTTGTATTCTGAGCTTAACATTAGACCTCTGATTTGAAATTGTCTAGAATATAATTTCTTTATTAAATTCTGACACTTGAAATAATAATGTTTTCAAAATGCATTGTTGATTTAACGACAATGCTTCACGAGTTTCTTGGGTATTGTTTTCAATAGTTCAGAAAAAAGTCTTTCATTATTCAGAAAAAAATTAATGGTTTCTTTTTCATTTCAGAGGCTCTTTTCTTCTAATATGTTGCCGTAATATTATAAATTTTACAACTACATTTGATTTTTTCTGTGTCACGCAAAATTTAAAATATCGCAAGACTAGTATTTCTCTACATGGAACGTTCTTAGTTTTGCCCATGTACAAAGCATCTAGTTTAACATACGTCATTTCTGATTCAAAATATTAAGTTTATTTAAGTTTAGCAGGCCCAACCCTCTAACTCTGCATATGAAAGATATCATACTTTATAAAAATCAGTTATTTACAAGATTCAGTCCAGTTTCTTCAAACTAACATCTAAAGCGGCAAAGACCGGCATGCTTAACTTTTTTTGTTAACCGGCAGGTTAATTTGGGTTTGAAAACAATTGTGGTGAAACTTTCATATTTATGATATAAAATTTGTCCTTAGGTGCTGCTATCACAGCTTGATGTTCGAATTATGGCTGCAGTAAATATCGATATATTAACTCTAATCGATGGGTAACATCTGTATCAAAACTTTATCAATCCTGTTCGGTACGCCAACTGTTTCATCCGTAAGTGTCAGCTGCTCATTTGGTAAATTCTTTCGTGCCCATTGGGTGAAGCATTGTTTTTACCTAAAGATTAGGTGACATTTCATGGAATTCCGTGTTTTTCCAGTTATAACTGCTAGACTTTGGTTCAAATATGTTTCCAAAGACTCTGTGACCTGCGACTCCAGTAGATATACCATATTTGGAAAATGTGAAGTTACTAGCAATTAACTTTTCTCGAGAAAAAAAAAGAACTGACACTAAAAGACTATTTAACCCAGGAATAAACATATTTTGTTCGTTCGTTTCTCATTAACGTCCGTCACAATAATGATTATAGATAATAATTAATTGCGCAAATTAGTTTATTATCCTCCACGTGGCCATATGGAGTTTATAACTGCTTTTTAGACAATAAAGTTTATTATTTATTTATTTAATAATACCTTATGATTTTTGTACAATATATTATGTGCTTTGCTTGAATACCCATTGATTAATTGCACTGTTGTGCTAAATGGTGAGTTATTGGCAAGAACAAAAAATAAAATTAGAGTCTAAATTACCTTTTGTTCCGTGCCTCAAAGAAGCAGACAAACGTTGAGAATTAATCTGAATCGTTTCATTGTGACTTCTTACTCTTATGTCGAGTAAATGTCTTTAAAAGTCATATCGATGTGAAATTTTGAAGTGATAATGTTATAATGAAATTCTTTCGAAATCATAATATATTAGTGGCAATTGATGACAAGTGCAAACACACTTAAATGAAGCATATTTCTTGATAAATACCTATTCAAGTTATTATCGTTGTTGGAAACCACGAAGTGCATTATGAAACTGATAAGAATGAGATGATACAACTGTAAAAGTACGGTTACTAAAAGACGAATCTTATGACTTTTCAATGTGAGGAAAATTATATTTGTCAAGAATTTTTTCAACAATGTATCTCGAGTTGATCTATTTCTTTGCTCTCTCTAAATCATAAAGCAGGGAATCTGATTGTGCAGTTGACAGGTGGAACATTTGCTGTCAAAATGTTAATAAATGCAAGAATAATAAATATTTCTTGATAACAAATTTGACCTTAGTAAATTGTTTATATATGATTGTTCATATTGAACATGCTAATTAATTTTGTTTCAATTTGAGACGTTCATTACAAAGGTTGAATTTTGTCACTAGAATACCCTCCTGTGTTCAAATGTAAATTATAATTTGTAACTAAAAATACATTTCTTTTAAAACGTATTACATCAAATTCATGTTCGTTCAAAGGTCAAGTGATTTGAGTAAATTCAACAAAAAATGCTACATAAATTAGTGAAAACTATAATCACGTTGAAATATTGACATCTCCCAGCAATAAACAACATAAAATATATACCTAACGAAACAACACAACTCATAATGCGTTGTGTAATTTATTAAAATGAATCTACGCAAATATTCTTTTTCTTGAAATAAATAGCATATCATTTACACCGCTTTAGTTGTAAACACCTCGTAGTTACTCTTCTCAAAACTTCAGAGATTTTGAGTGCCTTTTTAAGAGTAATACTTCTAAAATTCTCGTTTTCATCTTTCAATTAGTTTTCTTTTAAATGTTCAACTCTGTTTGTGGATAAGGTCTTATTTGTAGATATTACAAATTACACATTGTAATTAATACTCATTTTTATATTAAAAGGTTCGGTTGCAGAATTCAATTTTGTTTAATTTTTTTCTTCATAAGAGTTTTATAAAAAAGATATAAATATGTATACATATACGACGAAAATAAGTGATACGTCTGGAGAAATCCAAGCAGGATCCACATAACCCGGAAAACAATTTTCTTTCATAATGCCGAAAAAGTTATGAAGTTTATAATTTGCGTTTTTTTTCAAGTAATAACGTATTCAAAGTTAATATAAATACATAGAACTGTAGGGAATTAGTTTATTATTAATATTCTTAATTTTCTATCTTCCATTATTGTGTGTTTTGAAATATTAAATTAACAGGTTTCAAATTTACTAGTGTATTATCATGAAATGTCGATTCTTTCCCTTTACTTGTCAATCCTAGGATAGACAAGACTTTTGATACGGTAAACTTTAATACCAAGAGTACATTGATAAGGGATAATGAATAAGGGATAAATCAGAAATATTTGATTTATATGGTACAAATATTGAAAATCTAAAAGAAGCCATGAGAACAGTGGATTTGATGATAATGGTTAGTAGATTTTTGTGACGCTGGTAATTTTTTTTTTCAAGAATAGAGAAATAAAAAGAGGAGAAATAAATGTGTAAAACCTCTTGAATGACAATGTTGAGTACAAGGATATTGTCTACAAAATAAATAAATAAATAAGCTTAGAATAGGTTTGTAGCTCTTCTCCAAGATATGTCATCAGTAAGTGTCTTCAAATCTAAGTTCGCTGTGTGGACCATTTCTTCCAGATTTGGTTCATGTTTTCCAGGTTATTAGAGACTTCCAACGAACCGCTCAACATGAGCTGCACTGGCCCTGATATATCAAAATATGGCCTCTCCAAACATTTCTTCTCTGCTCAATTTTAGTCATTAAATTACAAGTTTCATCGATCATTGTTAGTACTTCTTCATTAGCTATTTTTTTCTGTCCATGAAATTTCAACATCCTTCTGTAGCACCGTTTCTGGAAGACATCAATTTATATTTCCAATTTCTTTTCATATTCACAGAGACTCCATTTTTTGCTCCCATAGAGCCCACTGTACTCTAAGAGAATACTCCAAACAAAAGTTTTCATGAGTCTTCTCCGTAAGCTTAGGTCAATAGATTTAGAGGAAAATAAACCATTTCATTCTATTAAATCATGCATTATCTTGCTTTAAGTGACCAACTACTTCTCGTTTTTACGTCCATCGTGTGCGACCAAAACATGATGGATTCCCGTTATTCTCCGCTGTTTCATAGACAAGAAAGGAACGTCTCTTATTCTTATACGTATAACACGTACTTTCTTCCTAGCAATTCTATCTTAATTTGACGGTATTTTAAGTTTTCCCAGCGTCATTTTACTGCATGGTTTGGTATGTTAGACGCTCCGCAAGTTCCGTAAATATCCAGCTCTTCATTCCGGTACGCAGATAATGTGATAGTTTTCTTTACTGTTCATTTCCCATATTGTCTCTTATAATGTATACTCATCACGATAAGGACGCAATTTATGGCCAAAAAAGTAATATCCTTTATGATTTTGGTAAGTATAAGTAAAACGTAACATTCGTACCGGAACAGTGTGGTATGATATAGACAACTGTGAGGGGAAACATAATAAAATACCTGGCCTTAACAACCAATTTGATGGTTATAAAATATTCTTTATTCATTTTTGTTTATTGCAAATATATTGAAAATATGTTCATATTACCTCGTGGTTTGCCATCCACACAAACACGAAATGTAAATTTAACGTAAAGAAACTGAATTCACTACAATAAATCACCAAGGACACTAATCACCAAGGGTTACAAAAGCACTCAGGGTAACTGTGTCTCGTGACAACAGGTTTACTATTAAACCGTTTACGTTCACCCAGTACCACCCGAGAGTAGTAGTGGTAGTTCAATTTACGGTGGTTCGTTTAGTGCGAAACTCTTTCTCTTCAATGTACCTTTCGAGTTTAATGTAAATCGCCTATTGTACAGTGAGTAAGAAACTAAAAATAGACATCACAAAATACGATTTGTCTAATATTTTTATTTCCACTTCCTTGCCAAAGTTTCGGTAACGAACGTCACCTTCAAGGTATAGACTATGCATCACATCAACACCATGAAACCCATGAGCAAACACTTAGTACATCACTTCCTAGCAACATTGTAACATACCACCATAGCCAACCGTCATGGAACAGCAAAGAGATCTTTTTATTGTTCACATCCCAGAACAATAAAATAATGTCATCTTTTTCTGTGATTGTTGGTCATGGAAGTACAAATCTTGGTCAACTTGCAAGAACTTTTGTGTTTTATTTGGAAATGACTGATAACATCCTGTATTCGAATTTTAGATTTTTCTTTAAAATGTTTTTCAGTTTTTATTGAAGTTATCAGAAAAATACCTACCCTACCACTCACAAGCCAATAATCGTAAAAGGATTTCTCTTGCTGAGTATCCAAACATCATTCGTCCTTCCGGTCTAGATTGACAGTATTATTTTCACCACGATTTGTTTACGTATTTTGCGTCAGGGAATCAATAGAAGGTCATAATATATAAAAATTTGTCATCAAAGTGTTAATTTTGCCAATGTTTTTTATGAGGTTTCTTTGAGTTTGTCATAAAACGTGGTACAAAAAAAAGTGATTGATTACCCTGGAGATCACAAATTACACTTTTATTTAGTTGGTTGAAAATTCAAAAAAATGCAAATTTCGAAAATAAAAAAAAGCTTCTCCGTGGCTCAAGTAGTAGCGTTGTAGCTCATCAAAGTCATTCCGGGTTCAATTCCCGGTGGGGCCAGAGAAATTTTTGTAGCTTTTCACATTGATGTCCCATATAGCTATGACTACTAAAAAGAGAACCCTCCTTCCTCTATCCACCTCCTCCTAGTATTACTCTATTACTAAGAACTACTAACCCCTCCAAGAGGGTCAAGTTGTTGGTAAACCCAGCTAACCGGCCCACCTATACTAATACCATTCTACCCTCCTACCTCCTATCGCTCCATGTAGATAAGCTTCAATAGCACGCTACATTTCCCATTTACAAATACTACAATAAAAATGTCAAGAAGTAAGCCTACTTTGTTTTTGCATTAGTGGTCAAAATGTGGAAACATTTCACTGTGGTTCCGTTGGACACTCCTACTTAGAAACTTGTTACCGTATCGGGCATTCTCTGTGTTTTATCTTGGATTCTTGTTGAAAAAGAACCACAAGAAACCCGGAAGTCGTCTATATGGAAATTTTAGCAATACATTCCGCACCTAACTGTATGGGGTACACCTGAATCGTATTTTAAGCCTTATCAATATTTATGATATTTTTTTTATTTAGAACATTGTCTCAATTAAGTAAACTGTAAGGAAAAATCTGTATTACATGATAATTGTATCAGGTAGTATTTGATTTGTTCATGCGGGTTTAATCAAAGTATGGTAACAAACTAAATGTTCTTAATAACCAGAAAATAGATTTGGAAAACCGCGGAATTCTGAATCAAGTAATAAGAGGCAGATTTTCCCTCAGCAAGACTTAACTAATGAAACACAGTGTGTTTACATTGATTACGTATCCGCTTTATACTCCATGAAACTGTCTCTAATGACAATTTAATAAGTGATTAGACGTGAAAATGAAAGTTAGATGGTTCCATATCGGAACAAAATCATATACGTCACAGTGTAATTTATCTCTATCCCACTAGTCCAGAAACACAAAAGCGTACTCACAGTAGGCATGTAATAAGATTTCGTAAAGCATAGTTGGACTATATTTTCGCGTGGCATCCATGATAACACGAAAATTCAATTGCGAAGCATGATCACCAGGTTCAGAAGCTCCCGAACATAAATTTCAATGAATATTGTAAATAATAGGTTACGTTAGGTCTGGAACTCAGGAGTAGGAAATAACTTGAACTGATATGCGTCATGTTCCGATGAAATATAATAAACAAAATATATAAAAATTAACATAATGGTTTCTCATTGAGAAAAGTTTTATAATAAAATAATGGATAATAATGTTCATAAATGCCAATAAATATTAGCTAGAACCATAAAACCATCTTAATAAATGTGTTTTTGTCTCTTTGCGGAAGAAATTCCATAATATATTATTTGTGGTAATGAATAAAATTTTTCCTTTCTGATAATTCTTACTGGCATCCTATATTGCTATCGTTTTCATTTTTCAGAAATGCATTGCTTACTCACCTACTTATCAGTACCCCTGCATCCGTACAGACCTAAAATTCGATACTTAAGCGCTACTTGTAAACATCCTTATAATAAATAATAATAATAATAAGAGAGAATATTTCAAAAATACATATTATATTTGATGAATATCCGTGTTTCAACCTCGTGTTGTTTTTCACAATTTATTCTCCAAACATCAAATTTTACAAAAATAATTCAGCAACCTTGATTCGTTATGGTATAAATAGTAAATTTTTAACATGCCAAGAAATACATTCAAGATGGATTTCTCATTTTGCCTTGTATCTAATGACCAAAATATAATGACATTGTTTTAATGTAATATATGATCATAAAATGATCCGTGTGAAAATGAAGTTTCCATCACAAGTCAATTTTTCGAACAATAATATATTATTTTTCCTTTATTCGCTCGGAATATTTCCGGGCTCTTCCAGAATATATTTTATTGACTGTGTATTTGCTGCTGAATGAAAATAAATTAAAGAAAATAATTTTTGATATTTCAAAATAAATTTGAAGAACGTTGGAACCTGACTTAAAACATAAATCTTGTCCGTTAAGTAATTAATGTAACGCGAAAAAGACAATGCAATTCGGGATGAGTACCTCAATACTATCTTGAAAATCATCGCCAGTACAAGCACAACTTCATCTGGGAATTACTAATTTGAATGTGAAATATTTCGTTACTGTTGAGCAATAAGGTAACTTTGGGTAATTACTTTGTTTTTCCAAGGGATTGTGTTATTTTCTCGCAGAAAAATGTTAGCGATTGGCGATAGGAAACTACTTACAAAATGGAATCCCTTTGAAACTCCTTGTTTTATGATCAAAATAAACTCAATGTTCGTTTTTATTGTATAAACTCTAGCAAAATTGTTTCCCATAAATTAGTTTATAAAATAAAGTCATGGAAATTATTTGAGAATCTCATTTTTTAAGGAAATTAATTTATGTGAATTCATATTGAAATGTTAATAATTTTTTTAGCTTAATATTAGATGCGGTGAAACTTCGATATTTAATTTTAAATTTACATCACTCCCTGAAAATCTTCTAAAAATATATTCTCTGCTCAATTATTGTATTATAAATTGCACTGTGTAGCATATTGAATATATGTTGTAATTTTAATCATGAAAAACAAATTTATAGTCAACTGAAAAAAATATTTTTTACCAAAACCGACTTTCGACAGCTTATGCTGTCATCTTCAGTGGTCTTCAATCAAGATTCAGGAATATATTTAGCTATTGGTAAAATTGTCTTAATATGAATTATATACAGTAATAATTACAATTTAAATACATATTTTTGTAATTATTACTGTACACAATTATTATTAAGACCATTTTTCAAATTGCTAAATATATTCCTGTATCTTGTTTGAAGGTCACTGAAGATGTCAGCATAAGCTGTCAAAAGCCAGTTTTGGCAAATAAATATATTTTTCAGTGGTCTATAAATTTGTTTTTCATTAAAGTAAATTGAATACAACACCATTATCTAATTATAATTTACATCAGGTACGTATTAATATGCATTTCAAAATAACTTCAAATTTTTAAGAAGGTTCGACTTTACGTAGTTGTGTTTACAGAACAAAGATCAATGATAGAAAGTTATGTTAAAATTCAATTGCGATATGTCGAAATACGATCTACTACTTTTCAAGAAATTTTGGTGGTTCTAGTTACTTAGGGAATGTCATGTTTTTATATTGCATATCTAAATTAAACACATCCTTATGACTTATATTGTAATTAATAAAAACGAGCTAGACAATGGTGTCCCACTGAGTTTTGATTTATATATGAAATGCCTGAATTTTTTTTTTGAACCTCTTTTATGTGCTTTATGTGAAAGAATTGTGAAGGAGTGTCATTACACTGGAGTAATTGAGAGAAGTCACCACTAAAACCATTTCGGTCTTATTCAACACGCGTACATTCAACCGCTGTTGATATTGTTGATAACAGCAACGCTACCACTACGCCACACGATATCCCATTTTTTCGCAATTATTACCATACGTCGATTTTGAGACTACTTCCACAGTCTTTAACCACGAAAATAAACATTTTGGACATTTTGCGAGATGAAAATTAATTTTTAAATGATTTTCGAATTAATGTAGATATTTAACTCATCAAATTGTTTGCTGGAGCAAATTGAACCCTCTCATTTGATTAAAATATCATTTACTTTGTCTTTGAACCCACAGAACTTCAAGAAAGTTATAATGCAGTTTAACAGTATGATTCAAGTTCATGTGCAGTGAAGACGATCTTAATCAAACAATTTTCATAAAAATTTGAAACGAGGCGTAAATTATCTATTATTAAAAAAAAACTATTAAAATATTATGAATTACAATGATACCATTGGTTTGTAGCTATTGCCTATTACATGCCATGATACGTTAATAAAATATTTGTCAGCTTTACCTGAATGCAATGGAACCTCGGTTAACACACATAATTGATTCCCAAATCTTACTGGTAATGTGAAATGGGATTAAACATTATTTTAAAATTACACTAATGTTTATTACAGTTTACAAGAAAGTTGTGTCTAGTCTATTTTTTTGCTTTGTTTTTTGGTTTCAAAATTTGGACACGTCATTGTCGTTAAACAAATTTGTGTCTTGAATAGCTACTGCATTGTAAACTAGCTCATGCTTCTCAACGTGTGACACAACAGAATCGCCCTTATTGCCCTAGAAAACGGTTGCTCTGCTGGTGCTGTCTGGTTCTGTCGTAATGGAATCGCCTCGAGTTCTTTTATGTACAACGCAGCTCCATAAGTTCTTCCCTGGTCAGCTCCTGGTTATGCCTCTCCACTACTTCATCGATGTCTTCACAGACACTAAATCAAACCCCTTCGAGTCACATTCGCCGAAGCAGTCCTGAGAGATCAGGCTTTTTCTGCGCGTAAGTCAGAGTTCTCGTGGTGATTCCATCATCTGCCTTGTCGTTCATCTTGAGGAAGGAAACAATGTGAAAATGGAAAACCAAAACTCTCCGGAAATGAGACAGGTCAACTCAGTGACCTCAACAATGCTTAAACAGAGCTTTATTATAAATCTTTGCAAAATTAGAACTTACCAGATGGCCCCAGGGAATTGTGGCTGTACTGGACGCGGGAGAAGGAAGGATGAACTCACTATTGCGCTCCATGACACTAAACTAGAGGAAATGAACGGGGTAACATGAAAAAGAAATTCAACTGAACTGACATCTCGCATCACTACCAGTGCTGTAAAACGCTGCCCACTAAGAGAGTCATATTTTACATTATGGTTTCCCCGTTATGCGAAGTGCTTGTTGAGTGAAGTTCGACTGTATTGGTTTCCTCCGCCTAGGTTTAGTGGAAAGTTTTGAATTACGTAATTATTTTCTGGTATTCTTATGAAAGGAAAGAATATCTTGCAAAAGAGAAACAAATACAAATGGAGAAATAAGAGTAGCGAAAAGTAAATATTTGACCACTTTTCAAGAAACATTTTTTGACACCATTCTTGAATTTCATTTATATATTTTTAGGGTATCAATTAAGAATAAAAAATAACTTGAAACCTTTGGAAGTCGAGTCTTAGAGTACACTCCTTAAGAACTACTTCAATTATATTTGTGAAACTGTTTATTCTGTTTTCTCGTAAATGCTTCGTTGTGAAGGGAAATATTACAAATTTTAGGAAGGGGAAAGTTTTACTCTGAACTTAATTCAAAATATCCTCGGAGTATTACCAGAAACGTATATCCCATTCAGGTAACACATTCCTCTACGGTAAAGGTTAATTGCAGGCTCTCACATAGATAATTTTCAAAAGAATCGAAATCGTATTCTTCACCAATAGAATGTTTTCTGTACATGAATGCGTACTTCCTTTTCAAGTTCCTTTCAACTTGAGGTTTCATTCCAAGCCGTCTCTGTAGGTACTAATTTCGGTGTACTAAATTAACACTTAACATCCCTTCACTGCGGCATAAGTTCCTTATTTTCTTTCATTGGTAGCCATAACTAGTCTTCTTATTCAATTTTAGAATAACGTGACTTTTGCGCACGAATTTACAAATATCCATCGCGAACTCGTTTGTACAGTACATATGTAGGTAATATTTTCTGTCCCAGATATTTATTTCTAATAAAATGATACTCCTTATTCCGTAGATAATAGAATCATGAGATTCATCAGACTATTTTTTATATCAGCCAGAAAATAATTTTTGAATTCCACAAGATTTCTCTCCAAAATTGTCAACCTACCGTAAAAAATTTCATTTCATTTGATATATTATTTTCAGGAGAATTATCCAACTGTATTAGCAAAATTATATTACTAATACTTAAAAGTTAGTGAAGGAAATACAAAATAAGATTTCTTAGAAAGTGCGCATAATTGCGAAAACAATATAGGGTGATAAAAAATAGAACTAGTTCTATTAGTAAATTTGAGTAGTTACATAAGTCAATTTTAGACACAACGTGCCTCTTTAGCAAATTATTGTTTCCTCCTGCTTCTGCCAATTCTTTTACGTTTCGGTGTTTAAAAAGAACTTGCTTCTTGGTGTATAATATATAAAAATACGCGGTTTCCTTAAAAAGGAATTTTCTGTTATAAAAGAATAGTTTCTGAGGTAAAATGAAATTTGCCCATGTGACAGTAAGTTTGAATTTCCCAAAGCAAAATTTCGGGACGGAACCAAAATTCATCCCTGATTTTTTCTCGAGGCGCTTCTTAAGCGATCTCTGTCTACTTTCTATGGCTTGAGCATCTATCAGTCAGAGCGTAATTCTCGCATTGATTTCTTTATAAGAGGGAGACAAGGGCCCTTTTCCGTAGATTTGTTCTTTAATATTTATAATTTTTCCAGTTACATTTTTTTCATCCTAAATTGCTCACCTAATTTTCTTTTACAACTTTGCACAAAGGGTGTAGGTCCTTTCTCCAGTAAACGACAGGAAAATCGTGCCTACGAGACACGTTTATACATTTCACAATATTAGGATGGGACCTATTTAATGATGGTGTTTACTCATTGATTAGGAGATAAGTACAATATATAATCAAGAAGAATAATCATTATCACTATGGCGGAATAACTCAAACTTGAAGAAAAATGAACAAACCTTATGGAATAGTATTTGTGAGTTGGCCTTATGCCAAGCACCCATTTTTCTTTGCTCTTAGAATTGGTCGAAGTCAGTAAGTAAAAAAGAGGCAAGTCTTTATTTTTCTGAGTCTTCTTTTACTTCCGATCTAGTGTCTAGTTAACATGTTATTCGCTATTCGAAAGTGTGACCTGCGCAAAAACCTGCACTGGACTCCCCTACATTAGATAAGTTCAACCCAACCTGTGTTTGATTTGTTTTATATTTTTTCTTACGGCACTGATCCTTCGGTTTATTGATCACTGACCGACAAACAATTACTTTCTTTACCTCAAAATTTCTACTACCTCCAAATGAGGGTATCCACATTTGCAAAATATTTAATTTCCACAATATATTTGTTTTAAATCTAATATTTTTAATAAGTATTTAAATTAAAAATGATATTTGGACTGTCTAAATAAGGGTTTCCTAACTCCTTGTTGAGTACTTTTTGAACATTTTTAGAACTGACTAAAAGTTGTCTAACGTAATTTAATTTTACATAACATTAAAAGGTATATTCAACTTTATATTATTTACTTGAATTTGAAATATTTGCTCCCTGTTTACTATTCATGATATAAATTCAAATAAGGGCTTTCAAATTCATTAGACTGCATGAGGAGATACTTCTCCGCGCATATCAAAGAATTATCTTTCTGTTTGATAAACTAGTTTGATCAATTAAATATCTGATCAACTAGTTAGACGCTACCCTTCATATTTTACTATTTTGGGTCATTCTTTTTACAAAAGCAGTATTTTGTTCAAATCTTGGAAAATGATATTTCACGTACTACAAGTGTAGTAATTTGACCTTACTACACATATTACTCGAAATCGTGTTACCGTGCTAAGAATCAAATAATTTGATTTTATGCCTTAAAAACGTTTTCGCAATGGAAATTTAATTAGTAAATTATTTTGATGTGAGTTTAGCCACATCTTAGCATAAAGAATAAAATGTTGCGATATAATGTTAATTTACTCAGTTGTTGTATTTTACTATCATATAGAGCTTTCAAAGAAACAGCAAAGTGTAATAAGAAAAATGTTTATCTGATTTGAAAGCATCACCGTCTTATTTCTCAAAAAGTTATTCATATCTCCTGCCAAAATTTGCTCCTAATCTGAGGTGCGTTTCTTTTAAATTTCGTGCCATGTATAAAAGAAGGGGAGAAATTTAGGGAAATCCTGGAAATTCATCAGTCAGGTCGCTGCATAAAGCGGGATACCTTTCGCCTCTCTTCTGGTTACGGCTGGTGGGCTCGGTGGGAGCGGCATTCAGCTCGTTGAAATTCCGCGGGGCTCGCAACCCCCGCCCCCTTCCCGTGATGGTGCAGCCTCATTAGTACGAGAACTTGTGTGCAGCCGTGTTGTCGCACTGGAGGAGGATTTCAGAAATATTTTTGAGGACAAACGCACCGGAAATGCTCCTGTAACTTTTTCGGCGGATATATGCATCCTGACAGACGGTTGCTCATAAAGCACGCGCATGACAGTGTCACATGTGATGGCTTGCAGGATAGGCACGGGGGTCGGCAAGTCCACGGCTGCCACGCTAGTTGTTTGGGTGCGAGCAATCGTCCTTCCCCGAAGACAGTTGTGCCCGGTGCCTATTGTGCCTTGTAATGATGGTGTCGACTTTTTCCAGGATTCTACTACTTCGCAAAGATATAATGAGTTTTCCATCCAACATTAGCTGACGAAATGAAAATCAGAAAACGATGACACAAGCAATGACAACGAATGAATCTCTCCGGACAAACTCAATTATTTATTTTCTAAACATGATTTATTCTTCTTCTCTTACAATTTGTAGGTAAAACTGTCACTAGAAGAAACTAAAAAGTGAACAAGGACCAAACCAAGGATAACGAGTAACATCTCAGCAATGTGACATCTGAAATCGGGGCAAACTCAATGTAAATCACTTCACAAACCTTAATAACTTTTATTCCGAAAGTTATACGCAGATAAAAAAATAAGACTTTGGAAACAAATATTTCTTATAATTCACAAAACTATACCCTCATAATACACAAAAATATGTCTCTCGTTACCTCAATACACTGAGATAAATAGAAAATTTTGTAAATAAATTTTGTAACATTTTCTGAGGAAAATATACCCCGAAAATATGGTGATAGGTCACCAGAATGTTGAGAAATATTTATTATGATTTACCTAGTGATTAGTGCTTGCGAAGAGCTCTGCTCCTATAAAATGCCAACTGAGTTTGTTTGGTACTCGACACGTTTGGGCGTGTCTCATGTTTTCTAGGTTCTAGTTCACTGCAATAATTTTACAATTTGTGAAAGGGTATTATCCCATACATTCAGAAGAATACATTTTAGAAAATTAGGTTGTATGACGATGTTATTATCTTCATAAGAGAGATCGTTATTAGCTTTATATGCGATCTAAGTGGTGAGGCAGATCTGATAAATCACGAAATGATTAGTTCATGTCAAATTACGTAAGATTTTAAAATTCATTTTAGTGAAAATGGCTGTCGACTTTCTCGGATGCTTTGGTGAGATTTCTTGGGAAACTTGGGTATATTTTACCAAGATTTCATTTCGTTCCATGTACGCAGATTTCTTTTCAAAGGTTGTTACTTTATTTCTCTCAGTTATTGCCCAACAAAATGACTTATTTGGGCAATGTTAATTTTAGCTCCATAAATATTTTTTGTTTGTTGCACTTTTTAGTACAATAATGTGTTATGCGACCACGAAGTATGATATAGGTTAAGAAATAGCGTTCACAATCTTCACTCTCACGTGGGATAAATCCTAACTTGGACAATATTGAAAAGAATATATCTGAAAAAAGAAATATTGAGGTGCATATTTACAACTATAATTTTTCATTGAATACTTACATATCACTGATTGTATCCATACTTATTACTTTCTAGATTAAGGAATCATCACGGTATCTTTCGTATTTATTTTCATCTTCCCTCTCTTTCAATCTGGTGGCGTTCGTCCACACAATGCCATTTTATACATTTTTAAACGTCTCAATAGATAATCAACCGAGGAATGTTCTTAAATACATTTTGTATGTTCTCCCCATTCTTATCAGCAAAACTGGAGAAACCGGCGAAGAACCATGGTAACAAAAGACGTGAGATTTTTTGACTTATTTCGTTTATCAACCTATTCATTTAAAGATTATATTTTAAAATCTTTAATGAATTTAATATATGAAATCGCATAGGAGCTTGAGATATTTTCTGCCTAGTTCAACGAAACACTAGTTTCTCTCCTTGATAACTTTAAAGGCTATTATTTGACCGTATGTGTATTTAGATGTACAATCATTCAACAATATAAATTCCTTCATCCTGAGAAACTTGCATTGTTGGCCTCTAACTATTCAAATTTAATTGCAACTCCTTTCTCCTAGTTGCAAGGCATTAGGAACCGTTATAAAAACAAATTTATCAAAATGCATTAAGTTTTATTCGTGTGTCGTTTGTTTATTATTAATTCAAGTCAACTTATTAATAATATAAGTGTTAAGACATTAAGGATGGGATATTTAAGTGTTTATAATAGGAAAGAAAAGAAATTATCGACTCATTTAGAGGATCTGGAACATAAGTAATGAAAATTTGAAAATACAATCTTAAATAATTTTAAATGATATAACCCCACAATTTAAGACTTGGCTGTCTCTCATCTCTGAGTGGTGTCTGTAGACCACAGCGGGTGGGTTCAAACAACTTTCACCAAGGAAGAACTCTCCATAGCTATTCTATTTATATTTTATTTCTTAGATTTCTTCATGACTGCTATTGGATTGTTTTGTTTAATTATCTCTGGTATCTTCTTTTTTATCACCCTACAATATCAGTCTCTATTCCTATAAATACGTTTATGAATAGTTATTGAAAATTTGGAACTATTTCAAACACATTTATTCTACAACGTCAACAACTAGGTGAAAATTGCGACCGACCGGGACTTGAACCCGGGACTCGAACCCGGGATTCCTGCTCTGGCCACAGGTGTGCTATCCACTGCACCACCCACCCGCCTCGACTCCCAAGTCCGTACACAATTTCCACCTGGCCTGATTCGATGAACCTGGGTCACAGCCCCCTTCAGGGACAGATTTATTCTACGTTTTAATTTAAGATAGGAAGGTATTAAAGAGGAATCCTGAAGAAAGGGAATACTTAGAAAACACTCCGATACATAAAGAACAACAAAATAATTTCTTTTCAATTTACAAATCGAAAGTGTGTTATTTTAAGTGACACTTTCTTGGAGATAATGCTGAATATAAAACGTACGTCTATTGAGGAACTAATTAACATCACAATAATGTATATGCTCAGGGTTCAGATTTTTTACTGGAAATTGCTTGAGATCATACATAACTCCCCAATTTACTTGCATATTCATACTGTACCTTTCACACCTTCACATCACGGCCAGAATTGTGCTCAGATCTGGGGTAAAGCATTTATTCTCACAGAACCCTTAAAAATAACTATCAGCTATCCACTCTCATTATCATAACCATGGAGTATAGTGACTATTACAAGAAAGAACACAGGTGTTCCGTTTTAAATGTAATCTTCTGTCAAAATTAGATATTCATATCAGTTGTTCCATATTTTATGGATATTCCAGCATCTTTGGCAAATGTTTCACTGTGCTCCAAAATTTTCTCTTTTTCTTTGGAAGTTTTCCCAAATTTTGGTGCGTATGACTGTGAGACAACAGATAATATACTCGAAATACCAAATCCTTTTAGCGATTAATATTTAGAAATACTTTTTCTTCATCGGTTTAATTGGTATGCTTATATATCGTGTGAGACATAAAAAGATACTGTGTCCTGATTTTCTTCAAAGGAAAAAAGGAGACGACGAGAGATTATATTGCGATTACAGGGAGGAACACTAGAGTTTAGCTATTTTATTTTTTGCAATTACCCAGGAGAATGTACAAGAATAAATTACTCGATGAAAATACCATGTTTCTGATTTTTGTTACTATATATGATTACATTATTATCTACGAGTTTCTGAACTACATTGTTTTCAAACTATTTCGAATGGCTCCACAAAATCGACGTGGGAATCTCATTAGCGTAGTGCAGCACTCTTAGAAACCCTGGATGTGACCAACTCTCTCATCTCTACCTTGTGGCGCGGCGTTTCGCAATAACCGTGAAGGCACCTCGCTAGCACTCAGGCGACGGAGGCGCCGACGACGCCGCACTCGCCGCGACGCCTGGCCGTTGCAGCCGACGCCTCCCCGCCGCTCTCCGCATCACCGGAGCCTTCCGGGTTTATTACCAACGATTGCCGCGTATTCCGTAGCCCTCGGCGCGCGCCGAGTAATGAGGAAGGGTCTCCGGGAGCAGGGCGTAACCCATTTACGGCTCTGCGGCTCTTCCCGCGGCGGGAATAGAAGAGCTGCGAATAAACACGGGCTGTCAGCCCCTCCTCGCTCTTACCGTGTTTGATGTCCCATCGGTAAGTCATGCCCCGAAAATGAACGGCGGCGGGAGGATAGAAGGGGCGGACGAGCGAGGAAGGACCGGGGAAGTGGTTGCAGGGAATGGCGGTGGGCGGCCAGGAGACTTCCTTATCAACGCATCGCCATGACGGACCGGTCGAAATTCCGCTCGGCACCCGGGCGACGTCGCTCGGAGACCCGTTCACGAGACAGGAAGTGCAGCTTTGACTCGCGCGGGAGGGGAGGACGAGGCGGAGTGAGAATGGAGCGACGGAGTTGGAGCGCCAGGTACGGTGAGCGCGCTGTGACGTGCTCCCGAGATACGAGCGAGCGAGCGAGCGGGCGAGCGCCGAGTGCGCACCGATAGTGGGGGGGCGGAAGGTAGAGGTGGAGGCGAAGGCCTCTGATGGGAGACAATCACGTGAGGCGTGTCGCGGGTTCAGGGAGACAGCGATGTTGAGTGGCACTTGAAGAATGCGGGATGTCATCTACGAGGGAGAAGAATCAGCTTATAAATTATTAAGAATGTTGGCCGTTAAGGAAAACATTGTAGACACATTTTTTTTAATTTTTTGTAAATATATTCTTTAGTAAACGTCTTAACTCTTGGAACTAATTTCAATCACCACAACATCAGGAGAATTTCATATAATACTGAAGGAGTTACCAAAAAAAATAAACTAGGGAACAATTTTCCTTGAGACACGCGTTTCATCACATTATATGCAGACAAATATATGTTTTGGGAACAAAATCGTCATCCCAAATACAAGGCAGGCAGATGACGATGAGAACAAAAAAAAATTCACGCCTTTTTTCGTTTCTTTGTTCAGAAAGTACGATAGTTAACGAAAAATCAGACAAATGCATCGAAGTGTGTTTCAGCAAAATGATACATTTAGCAACTGGGTACTTATCAATAGAAAGATGCGAAGTGCCAAATTCGTAAACACAAAATTATTATATGAAACTTAATTACATATTTTTCTTTCTTTATTCTTCAAACTTTGAAGATAGGAACAAATAGTCACTCTTTGTCATACAAAATGAATGTTTCATTATATCTCTAAAGTTAAAGTGGAAAAGAAAACCAAAAAATCGTAACTTGTGAAAAGTCCAATCTCATTTTCATAGTTATTTGCGCCACTTATTATTATGATGCTCTCTACGCTCTTTATTTAGGAAATAAGGAATTATAATCTGTACATCCTGCTTCTATTCGGTGATAATGAACTTAACTAATGAAATTACTTAGAACATTGTAGACCGTCTTCCACACGCATCCCTTTCTACAGTACTGGAATTTTACGAACAGTCTCAAGTTCACTGTAGGATTCTTTCACCTCAACACTTCCCAAGTTTGCTGTATCATAAGTTACTAAATTCTTTTCACTTCAAATCCATTGAATGCCAAAGTAATGAATGGCACATTGCACCTCTCTCGTGAATTTGGACAGTACCTTATCGCATCTGCCATCTTGTGATGGTCTTAGGAGCCCTTTACGGTCTTCTGTGGACTTAGTCTTGAAGATATGTTGTTCATCTTGATTTTTTGCGCCTTTGTAGTGCAATATCTCAATTTCCGAAATTTTGGCACTTTTCACCTTTCTACTGATCCTAGTTTTAACTCTTGAATTTAAAATGTTTTCGCAATGCAATTAATAGTACATCGTTTGTAATAGACCAAGTGTGTGTTTTAATGGAAATGACAATTTTTATCTTGGAAAGGATAAGTTAGTCTATTTTGTATTATAATTGGATATGGTCAGACAAATATTTTGGACAGTTATTCCCGCATGTAAAGTAATTTTCGCCAATCTCCCCCGTTTTTCATGGTTTCCTCGCCAAGACTTGCGACATGGAAGTTGTCGTAAACTAACGACGATTTTTCTCCCTTTGCAAACTATATTCCTCATCGTTCTTGGAAACCAAAGACTTGGTTGCGATTGACAAACCCAGCATTGGTGAAGTGGGATAATAATGTGTTCCTCTATGACTCACAGGTAAGAAAACTCGTTCCAAATCAAAAATCGAGATTCCACCGACGACGTAGAAGACCCTAAAACAGTTCATGAGAATGAATATTGTTGCAATCAATGAAACATCACTCTACAATCTAAATATGAGCTATACAACAATATAATTATAGTGGTGAGCATATTAGCCAGAGGTTCTTTTTTGATTTTTGGGTTTGGTATGAATAATTGTGTTAATTAAATGATCCGTCTTGTATTTAAATTTAGCTTCATCGCATTCCAGTCGCAAACTCGACGCATGAAGTTGTCTTCTGATAGGCAAGACGAAATCTCGCCTGAACCCATCCTACAGGGAATACTTAAGAAATATAAAAGAACAAGAATGCAGTAGGTTTGCCGTAGTACTTGTATTGTTGCGTGAAGTCAATGCAACAGGACAAATTTCGTATACTGGAGTTGTAAAACGAGAGTATTACTTTTGTATTAAACTTTGGTACCTTGTGGAAAATTAATTTGAACAATAACTCTCTTGTAGGCTAATTATCGGTGATTTGCTCATTATCGATAAGAGTGTAATATATTTTCCAAATGTAAAACTACACAACAAAATCCCATACTTTGTCAATGAGTCAGTAAATGCCATGTAAAATATAAAGAGAAATTTAATGAGAAAATCAAACGAACTAGATCATATTCCTCGATATACATCTTCACAATATTACTTAAATTTTTCTTGACTGCGAAAGAGATGAAGAATGTTGTACTGGAATGACCAGAAAATTCCTTGTACATTTTTATGCAGTTAGGTCAATTCTTGTCCTATCAGTTTCTAGCATGCAATTGGGTACTTTCGTGTCCTCTAAATTTTTTAGAATAAGCATTATTACTTTTTACTCAGTTTAAATACATTTTATTAATATCACCTCTGTTATATCGGCCAACTGATTATATGCACGATTTACTATGCGTTAGATTACGGTGCTTTTGAGTGCCTGCATTTTCTCGTGTTTTCCAACGATTCTTTAATGATAAATTGCCAGAGAATGCACCTATTTTGGTTTATTTGATGTATTTTGTAACTCTACAAGTAATATATCATTTCATGGTTAACGTTACATTATCAGTTTTTTTACCAGAATTATATAAATATAATCGTAACATTGGATGTCGGAAATAAACAGTAAATACTGTTACAAATGGAGAAATCTTAACCGTACCTGACGAATTCTTAATCCATGTTAACTGGAAATGCAATATTGTTTTGCACGTCGATGAAGTTATTGGTGGAAGCATTGACTAGATTTCTTTTTAATATTTCAAATTTAAGAATTCTTTGAAAATAACTATGTTCATTTTCTAAATAAGACAATAGTGAATTTAACTCCCTACGTTTAATTTAAAACATACTTTATTACTTTATTGAAGTCAGAGACGATTTAATATTAAAAGCCTTATTTTAAAATTAAAGATTTCTTGGCTGGTAAACTGAAGCGAAAGATTCACATTTTAATAGTGTTAAATTCCACACGGGTGAATTCTCTATTTGCTTCATTGAATTATTTCATCTTCGAGCATGTTATATAAAGAACAAAACAAAACCTTAATTGTGGCTTATTTCAATTCACCGTTCAATGAATCATTTTATTTCTGCGTTCTTTCACTTATTCTGACAAATAAATAACTCAAAATTAATTTTCCTCATGTCTGCAACTCATTCGTTCTGTAACAGAAATTAATATTTCATTAATGAAAATAATTTTTGTTTTAGTAAGTACCCTTTCTAGTTCGAATTTACTCGTTCGGTTTGAATAAAGTATTCTTGCGCAGGAGCTTTCTCTTATTGCTTTTTAGTCTATTTTTCACATATTTAAAATAAGATTGAATTAGGAAATATGTTTAAGTCATTTACATTTCAAATTAATTTCTCATCTCAAATGTTGAAGTTTAAAAAGGGACAGATTTTTTTTCTAGACTATAAGTTGAGAGCATTTATTCAGAATAACGGAACTGTGTCCTTTTCTCTTTTACCCTACTTCTCCACTAGCAAATTCAACATATATTTGTATTTTGGCCAACGTTCTCTACGGCAAGTGTTGACCATATACCCCTCCGCATTTTGAATGAATTGCAAAAACAAGTCAGTGCAAGGTCCCGGAACCGGTCTCCATTTTTGGCGTCACCCATGAGAGATCAACGCCCTCTGGCCAAACAGGTTCATATTCTTGTCGTGTTTTGGGTTCTAGTAAGGTGCTAGTCGTGTCATCAACCTGATTCGTGTGGAAGCATTACAACAAATCCATTAAATTATTTTTCTTCTTTATGTACTGAATTAAACATATTCATGTGTAACTTCTGAATTTTGCCTTTCTCCGCTCACATTTCAAGGCAAAAATATGGTTTATTTTTAAAATAAAAAAGTTAAATTATATGTACAAATGATATAAAGATCTAAATGACTTTGACTCTTAAATTATAGAATTAAAATAGTTTTTTACTCCTTTTGATTGGAATGACATTGTACATTGTGGGTTATTTTCAATATTAACAGCTATATATCAAACATTTTACAACAAATTGTATTTGTAATTTCTAAAATGATTTAACTATGTTTAAACTTAACTATAGACAGCGAAAATATATAATATTAAGATGGTTAAGGCTATTCATAATTATTTGTTACTCGCAAATGGAGGGTTGCTCTTTCGTCACTTTTAGTTTTATACTGGCTTTATATTTATATTGATAATCTATGCACTCAAACGTGTCATTCAGTAACCTTAGAATGAATTTGTTCTAAGAGGTTTGAACCTATTTATTATAAAAGAAACCAATGCATTTCAATGCTTTATTTTTACAACTTTTATTATATTTGAAGGGTAGATCCTAATATATTAGTAATACTAATAGATGTGTTACTGCTATTATTTTATTTTTATATTGTTAAATTAATGTATATTAATTATTTATTATTTTTACTAACATATATGTAATAAATGTTCTTATGAACTTTGCATTACCTTGATGCTTTTATAAACAGACGTAAAAGCTTTTGAACTCTACATTATGCACGATGTAGAATTTATAATGTTCAGTGCGCACAAAATTAGTCATATTTTCCGTCTGCATGTATAATTAATGCCAAATCAAACGACCCTACTTTTTATGAACAGACATATTTTCTCCAAAACACTGTGTATGTATGTAATGTTATTTTATTTATTTGTGTTTTACAGTAAATAAATGTCTGTTCATATAAAAAGGTCGTTTGATTTGGTATTAATATTGTGCAATTCGAAAAAGAATAAGAAATCATTTGCACTTAAACGAGTAATTCGTACCTCGTTTGCTACGGAAAACTTGACAAGTCCTCGTAAAACATTGGTGTTCATGTAATCAATTCTATTAGCTGAAAAATAGTTTGTGGCTTACGTTGAGTAATTATCTATCCCACTTCCTATTTATGTATAATTAATATAGAAATCTCTTAGATTGCGGTGAACCTCACCGCCAGGTAACAGATTAATCATGTTACGTCGAATGAAAATGGGAGACGGGACCGGGGTTCGAACCCGGGACCTTGACCTAGCTCGTAACATGATTAATAAGTATAATTAATAGTTGTATCTCATATCAAAACCATTATTTTATTCACACAATATCAAGAAGCAATTTAATTTTCCTTGAAATTGTAACAACACCTCACTTACTTTATAATACGAAGGAAAGTTATTATTGTTGGGTAGTTCTCTAATTTGCCATTTCTCTATCCTTTCAGTCAACTACGTTAATTTCATGGCAGAGGAAGCATCTGCGTGTGAGTGTTTGAATGGTATGTATAAACAGCGCTTCTCCAATAGTTCCGTTTGCTTCATATGCATGATCGGGTTTTACCATAATCGAGTATATTCAAAAGGAATGAGTTGCATGTCTCCCACCATTTCATAGATACAAGCATTTCTCTTAAATGTAGACTGTGTTTTAGGAAAGAGTCACTAGTACTTCTACATTTTTATTTTTTGACATGTGATGTAGCTATATAAGAAAGTGCACCTGAATCGATTTTTTTCTCTGTTAAATATCTCATAATGTAGTGCTTCTGCTCAGAGATAATATTTAATTAATAAATCTACGCAATGATTAGTGATTTTATGAATAATTTGCCGGAATAGAAGACTTTACACTCGATCTTACTTCGTCTCATACCGAATACTTATTTTACAAACTGGGAAAGTCAAGAAGCTATCTTACCAGTACAAAATTGGAACGTTTTTCTCTCTGAATAAATTTATATTTTCTGGAAATTCGATATTTAAATGAAATAAGAAAATTTAATTCTTGCTGATGCAGATTAATTCGTTTAATTAATTAAGAGTGAAATTAATCTCTTTTGTTCTGCAAAGAAGTAATACAAACAAATGTATGGTTCAGAAATAAAAACATTGATTGTCTTCTCTTATAAATATTACTTACAAATTTGACTTCCGTGAAGAAACGAACAGTCAAAGATGTAACATTAAAAGATACGAGTACAAGTAAAGAAATGAGTTAAGATTGACTGATTATTTGATGAAAAGATGTGCTAAATTATTTTTTTAAATAACGCCATAGTGTGTGCGCAGAGTATAAAACTCAGAAATAGCATATTCATGAACCAGTGCAAAAAAGTCTTGTTGATGATATAAAAAATATATACACTTAGTATTCGATGATGCTGAACAGAAACTGCTATTCTAAAGGAATTAAAAATGTCCAGAAAGAGTCCAATGACGAAAATGAGTAAAGTTCTCTTTTGTATTAATTCATAAGTCCGAAATCTAAGATTATCGCACGTTCCTTGCAACTACTTTTCTCATTTCATCTTTAAGAATGCTAAACTACAGAAAACTCCACCTCCGAGACGGAATTCAGTTTTTATGAGTTTATGACATTAAGACTAAGATGTCATATGATTTATACCGTCGCATTGCATGTTTAGCTTGAGCGAAAAATTATACAATAGAATAGTAAAGGAAATGCAGTTACCTACCCACAGACTTCATTTTCATGCACTATATAATTTATTTTATCAAGAAGAAAAAATATACCCTTTTACAAATTTAATAAAAACTTAAAAACTTAAATTGAAATGAATTACTAGGTTTTTATTGATGAAATTCGTTCCTACAAAATTTACTGTTTTCCTCGAGATATTACAGAGAAGAAAAACATTCTCCTCAATTTTTTTCTTTTCTATTACTAGTAATGTAATTTAGTTTAGCTAAATATACTCGTATTTTCTAATCACAAATTAGATTTGTATTTGAAATACCAAAAAATACATTTTAAAAAGGTAAACGAGTGACCATAACTTACCTAATTATCACACACTCCAAGAAAACTCAAATATGAATGTAATATTCTTATAGATTTATTAAGTAATACATTGTACAAGTTCCAAAACTTAATTTCAACTTAACTAATACTACTATACACGTTTAATTTCATAAATTTTTGGAAATAAATAAATAAAAATTAGGTTTAAAAATAATATTTTATAAATAAAAAAATGAAACTTAAAAAAATTTAAGTTGTCCATGAATATTTCCTGTAGAACAAATAAATAGTAATTAACTCAGTTCACTCCTTAGAATCCGCGAATTAAGGAAAATTTACCGGTTAATATTTGAGGAATGTTAATACTTAACACTGTTCATCGACGTTTTTCACGTTGTAGTGCTTGAAGCAAAATATATTAACCACATGGCTAGCTAACACCTATAACTATTTAATAACTACTTCTGTGAATCATGGTTTATTGATACTACGAAATATCTAAGAATCGTATACGTTCTATGTAGAACACGCGCTTGAAATACAATGCTACTATATGATTGTTGCACTTCACAGTTCACGTTCACTGTATTTACTAGTCATTAAAGTCTACTTTCATCGTTCGTACGCCGGATACATAATTTCTATTTCAGTTTATGTTGCTCAAGTGTCTTGAATTTATTTCAAACATAATATCACATTCCATTGTACCAGTATTCCATTGTTTTTATCTTAGCCTATGTATTTACTAACTCTCTTTATGTATTGGACTCTAGTAATATAATAATAATAATAATAATAATAATAATAATAATAATAATAATACACACTTCTCATATTAGTTTTTTAACCAAAAGTGTAAGTAACTTACACCTTTATTGTTCTATTTTCTAGTGAAGCCTGGGGTCTTGTTTTAAATACGAAATTCACTTCATTTTTATTTCTATAAGTCTTATTTATTTCATTTTTTATAATAATTATTCTTCAAGATTTGTTATTTGTATTTGAGCTTATTCTAATAGAGTTAAGGTAAAACCTGGTATGACCGTATAAAAAGGAGAGACGCCTGTTTCTCAATGACACTGGTGGTACCCGATTAATGCTTGAGGTTTCCAAGCACCCAGTCGAAATATTCCTTAATACGACGACTGTGGAAATTATAAAAATTGCATTGATTGCTTCTTAACTAGTCAGCGACAGCATCAATAGAATTCTTTCAAGTAGCTACTGTTGTTGATTGCAAAATCATTTTCATGGATATATAAATAAAATATTCTACAAGAAAAATATTACATTATTCTAATTTCAACCATGAAATTTGCAGTATTTAATTTTGACTGAAAGTAGTTAATGACGTTCAAGGACGGCGCAGGTAATTAACTCCAGTTTTTTCCTTCTTCGCAATGTGAGACATAAATATAAATATTAACTAGCCCATGTGCCTATTTCCTTAATTTTGGAGAATGGAATTTATTTTCGTTTAAGGTGAATGAATGGTACAAATCTACTCTACATTATATTTGTTTGTATTGATAGAGAATAGCACTACGTTTACTCTAAAGTTCCTCAAAATTATGTAACAATTCCGCAAAACTTAAGTCGTACAATTTAACTCATTCAACAGTATAATATATATTACCTCCGTTTATTACTAATGAGCATTTGATTTGAGAATCAGATTATTGTAACTTCACCAATCATGTACACAATGTCTGAATAATACTCTTTATGAAATCATCCTAATAAAATTACTCCCGGGATCTTAATTTTGAAATAATTCATTAGCAAACGAAGTTGTAACAAACATAACATGAAATATGATTAAAAAGATCGATTCAAGAGTCAAGTAATTTTTGATATTTAAATGAAATATTGATAAACGTCTGCAAGGTTTTTAAACAGTACGATTCGTCTTTTACATGATAAAAATATAAATAGAATTTGAATTCAAAGAATGTTCCAAGTTAATTCTATTGGCTCAATTTTTCTCATTCCGAGTTTCTAATCTGGGCAGGTAGCATTTTATGAGAAAATATCAAATGTTTTGGTTTTATTGTCCCTTAAGTATTAAGTTATTCATTTTGATATTTATTTCGTGACAACAAATGTTCCTTTGAAAGGAATTTGATGGACAGGGACGAAAATGATACGCATACATTAGCTATGCAATAAAAAAGGAAAATATCATATGGAAGAATTATCGTTCGCATACCTGGAAAGGCAGGATTGCATCATGGAGAAAAGAAGAAAGATTTTCCCTTTCGGAGTTAATACAAGGCATCTATGCGAATTAACGGTAGCTACCAATAAGGTGCAGGTAAATAATTCCTCACCCACCGAGAGACATAATATCCCCCTGGAAAAGTAGCAAAAATCTGCGAAGCCAATCGCAATATTGCTTGTGCTCGCCTCTCTGCGGAACTCCCAGCCTCCCACCATCTCTCAGATGGTCCCTGTGGCAGCTGATAACGATCTTTATCAGTGCGTACACGGATTTCCCAGCAACGGCCTCAGTGCGAGTGTCTTGGTGACGCAAAGGGCCGTACTTCCCCTCCTCGCCTCTGCCTACTCCTCACTCTTCCACCCCCGTCGCGATGGCCGCCCCACCCGAAAAGTTATTTCGTCGCCTCTCACTTCGCAAGCTCGTCGTCCATAATATTCCGTCTAATTGATGCGATTGCTCATTATTCCATTCTGCTTGACTAAGTTCACGGACAAAATTTATCAAAAGAGCGCCACTTTCATGTAGCTGGCGCTGAGTCTCCGGTCGTTCCGGAACAAAGGTAGGGCCGGAGGCCATATTGTTTAAGCTCAAATAATTCATTTGATTTCGATCACGGTAAATTACTCGAAAGGCGGTCTCCCGCGCCAGGCGCCAGGCGTCCGCCACCAGCCGCACCAACGCCTCCAACGGGTGGCGCCACTGTCTTCTTGCGACGTTCGAACACCGTCGGCGTTTATGCAGTCACGACGCCGGATCGTCCAGTCCACTTTTCTCTTTTCAGCCAAATGCTTTGAAGCGAAATCACCTGAGGAATATTTCTGTGCCTGAACCATAAGACAGTGAGAAAATGTATAAAGATTCATGACGAAGCGATAATAAAAGATCTTCTAAACTATGATGTGTTACGGAGGAAGCCTGAAGAAATATGGATAAATAAATCCCAAAATTAACATGCAACACACTCGTATATGCATATATTTTTATTCTTTTAATTCGGTCCAGAAAGATTAATTTCGAGAATTAAAATATGTTTGATGAATATGATGAATTTACAATATGATCAAAGATACTACTATAAACATTAGGTTATGTACCATTTTGTCAAATTAGAGTTCACTTCTAAAATTATATATTAAGTACATACACAGTTTGCTTTGTAAATTAGTATTCAGTTTTACATATAACTATTCAGTTTTATTTAAAGAAGAATTTTTTAAAAAAGAAGTAGCTTGAGAAAAAATGAAACAAAACCAGTATCATATGTGATTTACTTTCTCACTCTCGTAGAAAAATAAAATTTTTGTTCTCAATCTCGTTCAACTACAGCACTTTTATTACTAGTACACATTCTGTTTTTCAGTCAGATTTACCCCATGAAACCCTCAACTCAAAGATAGTTGATTTCAACTTTATTTCATTGCTCGTTCTTTCGCACTCCCCATAAAAAAAAGGGTTTCAAAGAAAAATAATAAATTTGGTAGTATTCCGTCGCATTCATTATAAAACTACACACGTTTTAGTGCACGTCGAAAGTGTTCGGAAAAGAAGTAACTAGAAGGATTCTAAGAAATTCGTTAGGAGCAAATGTTTAAGGGAGCAAATTTTTTTTGTTTGGATTAGTATTGAGTTACTTTTTTCCATAACACCTCTAAATGAACGTGCTTCCCTCAAGTCATTGTGGTCTTAAATAATATTCTATTTATTGTAAACCGTTGTTTTACAAAAACAATGAATGGATTTTATGACACATAAGAAACGTAATTGTGTGGAAATTGTTGCGTGAAATATAATTGTTATAGATTTTAAAGCATTTCATTAACAAGTGTTCCAAGAACTTGGTCTCTCATTTTGGGTTTCGTGCTCACTGTTTATAGAGAACGCATTTTATATTTATTTGTATTTACTGCAATATTTTACAGACGAAAAATTCTTATTTATTGTTAAAATATGGATTTAATTTTATTTTATTCATATTTATTTTCAATTTATTTTTGCTAGACATATTTTGAAGGAAAGTACGTATAGTGAGGTATACTTTCAAAACATACAATTTTAGTGCTCCTGAAGAAAATGAATTGTCGTGCTCATATGTATAAATCCATGTAGTATTAAAATATTTTATTCACATTCTGACCAACTTTCCTTGGAGTACATCAAAACCTTTGAATCTTTTCCTTTCTGAAGGTAACAACTGTTTTATTTGTTACATTTGATGGATTTTAATCTACCATACCCGTTTTTATTTCCTCCGTATCTATGAGCCCAAGAGCGTGTATTGTTACATTCCTTCGTATTTCTTCTCTACAATTTGTTTCATATATTTGGAAAGGAAGATGAGAGTTTTTTATTCTGTTATATATCTTCCTACAGAGCAAGTGCGGAAGTTACAGGTGCTTGTGTGGGGCGCGTAGTGGCCCTGTGACCAGCGGCACACGGGCGTTCTGGTCGTTAGGCCTAATTCTTCTTTGACGCTTCATATGAATTCTGTAACTATATTGCAAGAGCTGGAAGGTAATAATGTTAATCCATTTTGTGAAGTACTTTAATTAGAGAAAGATAATAGCATATTAATATATTATTCGTATTAATAATCATAGAATTTTATTGATAGGTAAGATGGTATATGGAGGATAATGATGCTGAAAATAACTGGTGTGGTTATCGCGGTATAGAATCAGTCTGAATTCGGGTATTATCTTGTTCGAGTTGATAATTTTGGGGACTGCAATCCCGCACCATATATCTCGGGCTAGTGATGTATGAAATGAAGTAGTACATTATGATTCAGATGTTTTACTTTAAATTTTTCAGCAATTGGAACAACATGCTTTTCCGCTAGTTTCTCAAGATGTAATTTCAAAGGGTAAATAATCTCCTCAAATTTGCTTCCAAACTATTTTCAAAAATGTTTGTTCCAGCACGCCTCTTCAATCATAATTTTTTATTGTTTCACTTACATTTAGCTTCCAAAATTGTGTAAGTAATTCTACTTAATGAAAAAAAAAATCTTCATAACTACATTTTCTGGTATCGTAGCTGACAGCGAAAAAGTAAAATTCGCCTCGTCATGACAAACGTTTGATTAATTTTTTTGGTATCTAAATTGCAACACTTGAAACAATATTTAATAGCTTGGATATCACTAATTGAATATGAATGATTCATTCAACGGATTACAATAGGTATTACTAACGGCACATATATTACTATTTGGATATTTTTCTTAAGACTTTGTGAAGAAGCAAACAACAAAGGGATTTCACTTTCAGAAAAATCAGGCGGTTTATTCATGTCATTGGAACAAACAAATGCGATGTACTCATGTGCGTAACAAACACGTTGAAGAAACCTTCGAAAAGCTATAATGAGTGTCTATTTCATTCACGATTTTTACAGAAATGTATGTTAAGTTCGTCTCTTAAGTTTCCAACGTACACTCCTATTTCGTATTACATTAATGTATGAGAATATCGAAGCCTGTACTAATGAAGTGTGTAAAGAAGTTCAAAATATAGCTAATGAAGAATCAAAAAAAAATTTTGATACATACAAACGTGTTGTATTGATAAAAAGAGGAAAGATGTCACATAAATGACTTCATGTGACAACTTACCTATTTATATCAATACGGTATATTTTGATCACGTTTTCAATGTATCATTATTAACGTGCTAGTAAGATTTGCCAGAGAACTGGACATTATCAATCAGTCTGTTTCCCACCAGTAAGACTAAATTGTGTTGTTAACCAGAGTTAAATTCCCTCTGAACTAAATAGAAGTAAAAAACCATCATTTCTGATTCGATGTGGCTATTATCTATGGGGTAAGATGAGCATCTATCGTCAACATCGTTACTGGAACAGTATAATATGCTTCAGCTGCAATAAAGAAAAGAAGTGATCTTACCATGAATGCTTATTTCCACAGAAATATTTCTTTATTTTAATAATATGTCAATTATAAGTTAATTAATGTCAAACACAGATATATATTTTACCTATTTTATTAAAATTTCTTATTTAAAATAAAGATATATATTACGTATGTATTTTATTTTTAAAAAATTGAGAAGTTTAAATCCGCCACTGCCCTTGATCGGAACTGATGGGATGGTTCCTTGTTTGTTTCTGGAGACTAACATAGCTTACTAGCCCCCACGTTTTCAAATGCAATTTGCAATTGCTTTTTTGACAATAAAGTTTATTTATTTATACTAAGTTATTAATGTCTGGAGTAAACCGTTCATCATTCTATTTAAATTGGGGCTGATGGTAAAATAGCAATGTTCGTCAAATTTTACAGCGACAACCCAACGAAAAATAATCAGAAATTTAATGATTCGCATAATTGTATAAAGCGCATTGTAATATATTTTAATATAACACCAGAAATATAATAATATCTCAAATAAATGTAGTTTGAACGTATGGAGTTAAATCTCTTGGAATGTGATATAAATGTTTTAACTTATGCTCTTGTATGAATAGAGACATTTATTGAGAACTTTTTAAAAAATAGTGCGTGTAGAATTAAATTAGTTGTAGTAATTAAAGTAAAATGACTACGCCTTGTTACTTCATACCATATGTATTCAGTTATATATTCCAGTAAGTGCTAAAATTTATATTGATGTGTTGCAGAATTTAGCCGCTAAAAAAATACAAAGTTTGTATTCATAATGTTTTAGAAGATCCAATAATATCCACAAGAAATTGAGAGCCAATAATAATAACGATTCATAACTACGATGGAATCAAATAGTGATTTCTTTTAAGAGTCATGTATAACGATACCACGTAATGAATCATGTATGAACGATATATTTTTTCATAAGTCACTTCCTTACAGAAAGTGGGAGATAAATATCTGGTGGAACGCAAAAAATATCTTGTCTCAAGGTTAATAGAATGACGTGTAAAAAATGTAAGTGTCGGTACCCAGTAATCTTTTTTTCGTTGTTGGTGAAAACATACGACGAATTAATGACAATTTCACAAGAACAAACTTTTTCATAAAAGTGGAAAACTATTGATGAGTTATTTTTTTTATGAGTCGAAGACTATTATATTTAATTTAAATAGCCTGTTCCAAAGATAAAGAGACGCGGGAATTATAATGCATCTGAAAGTATGGATTTGAAATATGCGAATGAAAGGAAAGAAATTGTTACTATATTGTTTGGAGTATATGAATATTTATCAAGAAAGACAATATTTTGATTTAAGTGATTATTTTTCTAATAAGTGTTGGAGTAAACCAAATGATTTAAAATTTGATGTTGGTTTTTATGTTTACGAAAAATCTTGATTAATTCCATAACTGCAGTAATTTTTAATATAAAAAATCGTTGAACAGAATTATTTAAATGTATAAAATACAGATGCCAGAAACTACAAACTTCTCATATGTCTTCATGTGTCTACTTAGATAATGAAAGAGATCACAACATTTGAGGAGTTCAAAACAATATAACTCCCTATTCAAAATTTGTAGAAAGGTGAACAATTATTTTTTTCACGACATTAGACTAATATTAATTACATCAAGTAATATTCTATCAGAGAGCGCGCACGCTACGAATGATACTGGAAACAAATTACATTACGATGTGTTTTCACGTATGTAACGTGCAGATAGCAACATATTAAGCTACTGGTGGGAATACGGTAAAAGATAGAACAAGAAATATTAATTTTTAACTACTTATAAGACATCATCGTGAAGTAACTGTGATGCTCTGGCACAGAGCATTGAATGACACTTTAATTAAAATGTGAAAACATTATAGGGAGAGAGAGACCTTTAATAATTTTTGTCTTTTCAAACTTTATTATATTTTAACCCTTTACTTTCTATAATATACTCTCTCTTGCATTATGTGTAAGAGTTTCACACACTTCAAACATTTTTTTTGAATAACGCTGTAAAAAACTGGAAGTTAAAGATAGTCTTGAGGATAGCATTCTCCATTTGTACTCATGTCTAGGAACAGATAAAAAGTCTTTAAATCTTTCATTGGAAGTTTTAACTTGGTATTTTTGAATGACTATACTTTGCGTAATAATTGTATAAGTTTCGTTATAATTGTATGAAAACAAAAAAAATCCTTAAATTATTATGTGAATATTATATCAAATATTTCAATGTTAAGTATGGATACTACATAAAACTATTCAATGTTGATCTGTTACATCACCCACTATGCGATTTTTTATGAGTCCAATGAAACTACATATCCAAGAATAATTATATTCTTGATAATATATTCATGATATCAAAGACAATATATCTGAAGGAATTTAGGATAAAATTATTATACATAAATGTTTTAGTGTAAAATAATGAGACCTTCACTATGAATTCATGTGGTACAATGCTCTCACTGGTAGCACGGTTCATTCCATTTAAAGTGTATTGACATCATCATCAAGCACAGAAAACATGGAATTGTAAAAATAAGTTCTTCTTTTCTTAACTATATAACGAAATTCAGTAACAACATTAATATTTTGAGACTGCAGGCAATTGTATTACAATGAAAATGTGTTTTAATGGAAGGAACTTTGGACGAATTTTCGTAAATATTATGGATACATTTCGTTAAATTTTTCATTCCTTCCGGGAAACCTACAGATTTCTATATTGATTGTAACATGAGAAAATTAAAGTTTTATTGTGTGATACATTTAACTAGTTGTGACGTTTCGATGAGCATTCGCAATTTCAAAAACTTCTCTATAAGGTCACAGTGGATTGGGTTTCGAAATAATGGAGATTCTTGGGTTTAGATGAGTATATGTATCAAATATATGTTAGCACTGAATCACTGACAAATTAAAAGGCATATGTCGGAATCCTGCGAAGTTAATTCTTAAGTAATTCTTATTTCAAAGTTAATAATAATTCTTTCCACGGTTGTTTTTGATGTCTTCTCCGAGCTCCGAACTTTTTGCTTCTTTCTTTCCAAAAACATAATGTTTGGTTTCAGAAACTATTGTTTTAGCGAACGGGTGTTTAATTTGATCCTCTCTATTTTGAACGTTATACACAGAGAAAACCATTTCCAGACATAAATGTAATAGAATTTGCACAATATTGTACATTTAGGTAAGATTCAACTTTGGAAACATAATAATTTGTCTAAAAAAATTTCACCTTCATAATTTTACCCTATTCTCAATTTTCAAAAGTATGTAATTTTTGAGAAATCTGGGAAAAGTGTGTTTTGCAGTATTTCCGTATTCCCTCGAGACCTATGAAATTATGGATAAGGTAGGCTTTTCATCAATGTCACGTAGTCCTCCAGAAATAATCTAAAATTTTTATTTTAAACCTTTTCACGACATAGAAGGACCTGTTTGGTGATTCTTGCGTGAGAATACAAATTAATTGTCTATGTGAGATGAAAAAAAAATCTTATGATTGTATGTTCTATGTTAGAAGAGGTATCACATTCTGTGCAATGAGATGCTGGGTTAAAAACGACCCATAGTTTCTTCTCGGAATAATTTAAAGATAAACAAATATAAATTAAGAGTTAAGTTCGTTCATTTAGTTTTAAGAAAAGGCCATTGTTGTTGCAGTTATCTTCTATTTCGTAGGAAATGTGTATTCCAAGATCATAAAAAAGAAAGGAACATGTTAATGCATGATATAAAGGTGTAGTGAAGATGAAAAGTTGAAGCTTTCATTGATTGATGTCTAAATTTTACCTTTTGTGAACGTATTTCGAACTTTATCAGAAAATTTACAATGATTAATAACCACATCTGAATATTGTTCTTTAAAAGTAGCATGTTGTGTCAAAGGGTCTAGGGTTTTGTAATTGAGAAATATATTAATGTAAATGACAACATAAAAGAATTACTGTAATCTTAGCTTTATCTCATCATGAATTTCGAAATATTTGTTGTACATTTATGATAAACGTCATACATGATCAAAAAATGGAGTGAATAGTAATGAAATTCAAGCGAGAAAATAACCTACATAAATGACGACATGCTTGATGGAATAACCTAACAATCGTTTCACAAGGCATTCGTTTCCTTCGTAGTTTTTTGCTTTGTAAGCTTCAAAACATTTTATTGTCCTAGAAGTGTATTACAGGTAATTATGAATTAATGGATTGTTTACTCCTTGCAATCTTACTCCGTGATCTTACAATAGTCATGGTTTAGAATGAAACCGCGTATTTGGTTCCCCATGAACATTACCGACCAAAGAATAAATTATTTATGCGGAATGTATCAATTTCCAAAAATATGTCTCGATTACTCATAGAATAATTGTTTGAATTAATTGATTTATATGGAACAAATGTCTACATATTTCAAGAATTATATTATGACAGGAACGAAAACGTTGACTAGGTAGAAAGTTTTTCTTAGAACTTACCATTCAATTTTTCTCAAGTCAATGTTATCCAGCCGTTACCAACTTGCATTAATGTGGCCAAGATTATAGCAAGCAATTCAAAAACAAATAAATGAATGAATGAATGCGGAACTGAAGTCTAATTTCTTAGTTAAATTATTTAAAAGCAAAAAAAGGTTTTATTTTTTTCATTATCGTACAAATCATTTCGCGTAGCACCGCAAAAAAACCGCGAGTTTGTTATATACTTGAGAACAATTCGCATTATATTGCAATTTGTTTCACACATTTTCTGATTAACACACGCAGTGAAGGACTAAATAGTTCTAATATATTGTAGTAACGGGATAATCTCCAAGAAAGAAGACAAACGCCACGAACAAGTTTTTTTAATTACCTACGTTGTTTTTTCTTACATTATGTTATTGTTTTTGCTATAGTAATGGAGTAATGAAATTTAATACAAATGTTGGCACGTCATTAATATCACAGAATCTCAATTACAAAAATTGAATAGGCTACACCAAGAAACTTAATTTTAGAACTAGTTTTATTATTTACATTAATTATATAAGAACCTGACGACGACTCAAATCTCGAGTCGAAACTTTGTGAATTATTAAAACTCACAAAAAATATATTGTGAGTTACAATTTATAGATTTCTCTTAATTTTAGAACTATACTATCATCTCTCCACTCGTGTTGGTTTTACTTTTGAATTCTCTAGTTATATTTGTTACATCGAAATGTTTACGCGAAATGTCAGTCTTGTTTCCTAGATTTGGTTAGTACCCAGCCCACAAGTCCTCAGCATCACAAGCTTGTTTTCATAGCATGTACTACATAGACGTTACAACATGAAATTCGATGTTACAAATAAATCATAGAATAACTGATGTTTCATAACGTTTTGTCGCTATTAAGTTGTTCTTAGATTTCGCCCTAATATCTCACAAATACCAGGACATTTAGGGTTCTAATGATCATCACGTTAACGAGCCCTGAAGTCCCACGAAAAAATAAGACATTTAGGGTTATGCTTATTATTGGCGAAAGAGAGTACAAATTACATTTTGCGCGGGACACGATTCTATATTTCTTCAATTACAATTTTTGAAACAATTTGAAAGTGATCAGAAGTATATAAGTATGACTTGAAAAAATAAACTGCTGTGAATCATAATATACGTTCAATTCTATAGTTGTAGATTCATTTGGTCAAAAATCAATTTATTGTTGGTACACATGGCCGTTGTCGTCTTTCTTTCATTGCGTCAATGATTTTTAATCTAATTTTAACCTCATAAATAATTGATCCTCAATGTAATTATTGGGAAATCGCTAGAATTGTTTTGTTCAATATATTATTTGCATTTCAAGTTAGAAGATAATAAAACAATGATATTTAATAATCTTGTTTTTATCTTCTCAAATAATTCATAACATATTCGAAATCTTTGGAAATCGTCATAACCTCATCTGTTTTTAATATTTTTATTTCCTCGATTCGCTGTTACGCATGATCTATTTCAAATTTCGCCACAACATATGATTTTGGTTGCTGAAGAGTCCAATAATATGTTTCATCTGTAGAAAGATTTGAGTTGTCAATCATAATTTGAACTATGGCCTATAGGTATATAACTGATGAATTTCTTGATCCTATCTCTTATTTCTCTATTTACAGTTTAAATAATCGTTGGTCGTAATGTGTGTTACTGATTCAGTGCGTCCAAGATTATGGTTCCGAATATCCTATCGATAATGGGATTTTTGTGATTCGTCCAGTCACCCTCACGATTCATCCTCCCTGAAATTTGCCGAAATATATTTCATGACTATAGAGACCACGCATAATATGTAAGGAAAGTTAGATATTGCAGTTTTACTCAAGAAATTCAAATAAATTAAAAGTGAATTGTCAGTATTAGATATCTATCTCTCCATCTACAGGAATTTAGTTTCTGTTTCGAGAATACACCAAAAAATTAATAATCCTCCTTGTATTTTATTTATACTTAGTTCCCACTAATATAGATATAAAGATAACTATAATAGATGTAAAAAGGATAAAATAATTGTATTGTACAATAATTTGAAAAAAAAATCGTGTGCATTTTTTTTTCTAAATTCACGAACTCAACGATCACTAACGTTTAAGGTAAAAAAATAATTTCTTAAAGAATTTACCGCTTATTTTATTACAGTTTTAAATTTAAATACAAAGCAGAAAAATTAATATATTATTTTCATTTATTAATCGACTATTAGTTAAGATGAATTAAAACATGAGTATGTTTTGCTTTCATTTTCAAATATAAATATCTCGAAATTCAAGTACATAATTTACGAGCACATTGCAACATGCCAGCTAATTTGTAAGAACGTCTGTTTTGGGAGGTAATTGAAAAAATATTTTCTATAGTTAAACGTATTCCGTTTACTAACGTCAAAAGTATGGTGTGATTCACGAGGCGTTGATATTAATGAACTTCAGAACTAATAATTTTAAACACTCATTATATTGAACCATAATTTATGAAACCATTTAATGGTAATGGATTAAAAGCTTCGATTTTTGCGCCAAATATCTTCAAGGAATCACATTTCATTTAAAAATTTACTTTGTTTGATGCGGATGGAAATATTCGCATCGTAGGTAAAACAAAACTCATTCGTTTCAACAGAGTCTGATACACAAATCTTCATTGGAGTCTCGTGCTTAGTCCATTTTCTTAAATAAATCAAAAAAATAATTTATCTTCCAATCAAATGGAACCAAAAAACTGGACCTAAAAGTGGTTCTCGGATCGACGCCCTTCTGCCGTTATTCCATACTGGGCTCATTGGAGGACCCACAAGTCTGCTGCCCGGCCAGTACCAGCGTTGGAAGTACATCGGTTTTGTTATTCGTCCCAACACCGGGGCCGTAAATTAAGTTTCCACCCTTGCGAGGTTTTTGTCCGTTTTGCTGCGGGAAGAAGCTAATTTTATCGCTCTACTGTTCTGTGAACCGATGTCGTTTCCTCCGGCTGCGGGTTGGTGGCTGGTGCCAGAGCTGCGAATGTCGTCCCCGCTCCTCCCCGCCACGGGAGAGCGCGCGCTGCGGAACGGGACGTACGACGGTGACGGCCCACGTTCTGTTGACTCTGCAAGGTTGCCTTTACCGCGAGGGGTACGCGACGGGAGATGACTGTCGTTGGAGGCGGTCGGTCTTATCACTGGATCTGCGCGGCGCAGAAGGTGGGGAGGAGGTGCGGACCACACCGATGGCGATGGGGGTGGAATATCAGCACGACCAAGCGCTGCTCGCTGTTGTTGTTACCGACCAACTTCTTCTGCCCGTTGACGATGCCGGCCTTGTTTCCCTCCCGTTGGTATCTACAGACTTACACTCTCTTCGTAAATAAAGCGAAAAAAAGGGCAAAAAATCGAAACACTATTTTCAGATATAATGACGAGCGATAAGGAAGTATTATAAGGGGTATGTTCCTTATTATTGATCAAATATGCTGTGCTGATATCATATTTGCCAATGAATATACTACATTCAGTAATTATATTGCATCCTCAAACTTATATCCACTATTTTATGGAAAAAATACTTATTTTGTGAACAGCCTAATGATTCACTTCATGACATAAGTTATGGTAGGGTTGAAAAAGTAAGGTAACTACAAAATAAGCGAACAAAATAGTAACCTAAAATTAAGAGACGCTGTGAGTTAATTCCCAAGTAATTTGCACAAAATTCCTTCACTAACCTCTGGAGTTAATCATTTAAGTTCATTAATACATCCCTAAAATATAGGGATATATTCTCAAAAATTTTGGGTTTGTTGTGTTTATGCAATCTTGTTTTTAAATTATTTTTCAGCCGTAGTTTTCAAGAGAATGAAAAATATTTTTTTAAACCCAATTAAACCAAATAAGTAGCGTACAACTCTCCCGACTAAAATTCTAAAGAACAATTATTCTCTCTTATTTATTATGCTGCTAAGTACGTCCAGTAAAGCCAATAAATGAGTTGCGTATCAATAAGCTTACTTCACCACTCTTCGTGACAGGTGTATTTGATTTTCTTTGTCAAATATTTTTCACAATGACAGAAAAACTATGTACATTTTTTAACGTAAATTACAAGGAGATAAAAAACTTCGTCTCAATCCATTTACGTAAGACTAATTACTCACATGTACAGTAGATGTGAATTCCTGGTCGGAATCTCGTTCGGAGGCCTAAAGGCCGACCGTTGACCCGAGCAAAGGAGGAGTACTGGAAGAACCGGACCCACCCCCTCGGGCAGCAGAGGAGATCTAACTTCACGGTCCACAGGGGTCATTCCACCCCTTCAAAGATGTCCGTTTCTATGACCAAAGATGCAGGGCAGAGAAGATTCTAAAACATGATGCTCTCGGTGGTACACAATTTTGTGAATGAGAATTTTGACCGAGCAAAACCATCAGCGTGAAGACGTGGTTTTGGAAAGCATAAGACCGATCTTATCAATTTCCCTTCGATGCAACGTCACTTAAAGAAATAAAATTCCATTTATTTCTGGTTTTCGACCCCGCTAACCATCATAAAAGTTAATTGTAATTGTGACTGCGTCTGTGACGCCATGGTGGCACATCCACGGTTTGGTTTTGATTGAGAAGTTGTTCAGAAGGTAGATTGGTGTGATTGGTTAATCATGGGTAAACGAATATAGCCCTGGTACATATTTCCGAAACATTGGGGGTATAACATTTGTTTTATTTTAACTTAATTTTCAAACATTAATTTTTATAGTAAAAAGTCTACGAAACGAAACGAATTGAAGGCAAAGAAAATTAGTGACTGTTCTCAGAACAAGCATTATTATTTCACATTTTTTATTGAATGCAAGAGGATTCCAAAATACTCAAGATGTAATTCATGAATTATTTCTATTGAGTGTGAGAATGACATGTCAATGCAACCACCAAAATATATTTACGTCTACAAAATACTTTTGAATTCCTATCTGCAGTGCTAACTGACCAAAAGCTATAAGTAAAAGACAAAAATAATATGAACATATATTAAGAGTTTCTTAAAGAGAACTTTCAGTTGTTGTATAGTATTTTTGTTGAGTTAAGAATCATTTACTAATTAACCTCACTTGCGATAAACATCTTGTTTCTGCAATTTTTGTCTTCTCATTAACTATTTGCACTAGCACGCATGAACAAAACTAATAGGCGTTTACAGAATCCATGCCTGTTTTTATTGTTTTGTTTCTTTCAATAAAGTTAAGTTCCCAAACTCCAAACTTTTCAAATCACAATGTAATATTTCTTATTGCGTATGGAATACACAACCAAACTTGTAACTTTTGTGTACAAAAATCAGGTGAATTCTGTACTTAAACTTGAATTCAAAATAAACAAAACAAATTCTAAAACGTTTTAGAAAAGTTAATATATCATCATTTTCTGAAAGAAAAATCTTATTATTTGAAGATATGAGATTTCCAATAATATATACATGGAGGATCTACAAAATCTTTTATGTCATTTTCTTGATATTTTACAGGACAAGGCGAACTTTCGGATTATCTTGAACTGATTTTTCTGATTTTTTAAAATTTCTGATAATTACTGATTTTTTAAAATTTCTGATTATTACAATCGCGCTTAGAGAAGGAATGATCTTGCTAACTCACATTAGACTTCACCCATTGGACCAAGAACCTACGTTTTATAGGAATAGCTAGAACATTTTCAGATTTAAAAAATGGGACTTGCGAGAATTTCCAGGTACATCATTAATTTGTAGTTTTTAAAATAAGAAATAGTAAATATGTATCAGAAATATTTACGTAATAATATATAGAAGATATATATCACACGATACATGAAGAACAGATTTCAAGAAACATCTCTCTAATAAACCCGGAAATCACTGAAATATAGTATTTTTCAGGCGCTATACAGCTCCTTATAATCTTTTAAAGATTTCGGAATATAATCTTCGCCATTTACCTTTATTTATGTAGATAAGTGTGATCTCAGGTGAATTATGGAGCACGTACGAAACCTGCGCACTGTGGCCAAACCCTTGAGATCACGGACGTTATGCTTTGATATTGGCTTTTCTGGCACAAAAATTGCATAGACCATTTGTTCCTATTCCAATTAAAAATTAAAGGAGAGTAGAACAAGTATTTCTGAGTGTATAAATTTTCTAATTTGACTACCTCTGATATCAGAAGATATACTTAGGAATTATCATGTGTTATATAAAGATGCTGAATTTACGAACATGCGCTCTTAATTAATGAGCTAATGAACTGATAATACAGCATATGTTTCGTAACACATGATTGTAACCAATTTTACAGGAACAAAACCTAGAACTATATACTACATAACATACGTGGATATTATAACGACGGGACTTCGTGTAACAAATTATTTCGTTTCTTTAAATAAAATTAGAAATTTGAATTAATATTTTATTACTATCAGCATTTTGATTACTCCGATGCTAATGAGTAGTGCAAAAGTATTTGCTGTATTTTTACTCCACTCTATTCTCACTTTCCTTCCTCATGCATACTCAAAAATCTACAACAAAAGTGATGTAAATGAAGAGATGATTAGATAAAATGAGGTATGGAATTATAGTCATAAATATGCTCACATTACGTGGGATTTTTATCCACTACACGTAGCACAGCACTTCCACCACCAGTGATTATCATTCGTGGTAAAAATAAACTTATGTATTAATAGTTCTGTCTTTCTTCTGCCATCACTCCTCCGATCTTCTTGGAGGTATTGTTTCCTTTCCTTTATCCTCATCCTCCAGATTCCGCATCTTCTTTTTTACTTCTTTATTATTATTACTAATCCTTTTTTCATCACCATTAATATTTTAATATAGTTGTTGGTTTCAGAGATAATACCAATAAAAACATATTTTGGGGACTATTATTACCATACCAAGAGAGCTAATATTTCTACTTGAATTTCAGCTGAAATGCGCATTACATTGCTTTTTAAATATTTATCTACAAATGCTTAATTATATTTAACAATTTCTTATTACTCTACTAAAAAGAACTTTATGGAATAAACTTATCTTTCATTATTTGTATAATAATGCCCTTATTGCGAGAAAATAATTTTTAATAAGTATTTTCATATTTTATGTTTAATATTTTCATTACTAGAAAATACTTGATTTTCTTGGTAGTTATATGTTGTCAATAAAACCTTGCTTAGTATTTTTGGATTTGAACAAATGTGTTACATGTGCAAAGTGATTTGATTGCTATGTTGTTATAACGGTATAATATTCCGAAATACTTTTGACTCATAATTTAAATTTATTCTCCTTCTTAACTTTTGAAACTGCTCGATCTAATAGTTCATAAATTCTATTGATTTATATCAGCGAGGAACTTCAAAACCGTTTTATACATTTTTAATTTATATTGTATTTCTATTAACAAGGAAACAGTAATTGTCGATTTAAAATTATATTCTCATCAACAAAAAGCATAGGTTCTCATGAATGATTGTTTTAACATCTCTGATTATTATTGAGATAATGAGCGTATCACACAGTTCAATCAACGTTTCTCGACCATTGACCGGACAACACATGTCCATTCTATATCATTATTATCATCATCACAATCATTAATATTATTATTATTTATTATTATTATTATTATTATTATTATTATTATTATTCTATATTACTCCTTTTAATGATTTTATAATATCCTCAGAGTTTTGATTCAAGTATTTTCAAACTTCAAAATGAAATAATAGAAGAAGAATCGTATTGGTTCTTATAAGAGATATATTCATTTTAAAATTACAGAACGTGAGATCAAAAACCAACTCTTCTTAACACCATCGTCACATTTATAGAAATGTGAAGAATAGGTATAAAACACCAAGGAGATGTAGTAAAAAAAACTTTGAAGACGTTTTAAAAAATAGAAGGGGTTAAGGAATTTCTTGTTCAAAACTAAGAATAAAGAGCTAGCTCTTCCAAACATTTATTCTGGAGAATCCCTCATCATCATTTGTCAAACACGTATTACACCTATTATAACAAAGTATAAAGAATTTTTTTTTTAAGATTCGACGGTTTTGTTTTTCTGGTGATTGGCATATATAGTACTTATATCTCCATTGCTTTGCAGGAACCATTTTAGAAAGGAAAATACAAAATTTCGGTTTCTTATTCATCTTAATTGTGTCTTAAGACTTCGAACAATAATGTAACGTATTTTTTTAAATATATCAATTATGCAATATTAAATGAGGGAATGCGTTCATATTCAAACAAAGAACCGTAAGTCTAATTTTCGTGTTCTATAAGATGCTTGAAATTGTACGATCAGAATAATAATAATCACATATTCTGAATGTAATTCAGTCCGTGACGCTCCGTGTTTTGCTGCGTGATTCTGGATTCGACGTACATAACTTGGTGTATTCACGTCACCACAACGAATAAAAAGACCTTTATTCCTAAGGTCAACATCATACAGGCTCAGGTTTAATGAGCGTGTATGTCTCGCCAATGTGTCCTTGTCATATTTATTAATTTTTCATTAAACTTTGACAAAAGTTTTAACAGCGTTACATTTTGTGATACGTTAACGCACACCGAGACTTTTGTACGCGGTGCTTCACCTCAGCTTTTTTGGGGAAGAGAGCGGAAAGTGATTTCTGTGTCGTTGGATACTAGAGAGGTATAGCGTGTGATTGTAGTCGTGGCCAGTCGAGGTCGGGCAGACATGGCGACCACAGGCCTCACAACCAACGCATGTGTGGATACCAGCCTTTTTCTAGCTCCCAATCTTCGACGCCTCATTGTTACGCGTGCGGTTTTATGAGACCGTTGGAGGTGGATGTACCCTATTGTTGCTGCCTTTGGGTGGGGAATAACGCCTTTCATACTGAATGCGGAGTGTGGTTGTTGCGTCAATGGAAGGTGACATTACCAGGGTTAAGGGTGAGGTGGACGGAATAAATCGAAGTAAACGACACCAATTTGTTTTCTTCTTGAACTACTCCATGGACAGGACGAGCAGTGATGACGGTTTTCGTCAAAGAATAAACTAAAATGGTGGTCACGAATTTTTACCATTATCAAAAAATGAATATACCACAGACAACGTAAAAAAGGTTTCAGACATAAAAATAATTGTTCAATACGTTAAGTCTATTAGTCAATGTCTCTTGTTTCGCCGTTTCATTTCAAAAGATGTTGCAATAACATTGCGTGTAATCTTAAGAAAATGTATTAAAACTGATGAAATTGTCAAGTATTAAAATAGTAATTATCTAACTAATACTAAATCCGTTATGTTGATAATTAAAGGATCTGGTCTCAATAATAAATGATTCACAGTAACATATTCTGAAATATAATTAATGCTCTTAACTATAGGGAAATGTATAACATTATTGACATTATTTACGACTACTATCATTTCGCATAGGCAATGTTTTGCAAAGGCAAACTTGAGAAGCAGACAAACAAAGCATGTTAATAACCTAATAAGGTACATTCATAATAACACAAAATTCGCAAAAAAGTATTTAGAGGAAAACGAAATATTTTTAACTCCAGCAGATAAAGGTAAAGTTACTGTTGCACTTACACATAATAAATGTATCGAGAAAATGGAGTTAATGTTAGGGGATACGTTCGAATTAGGTGCAATCCTCTAAACAAAATAATAGGTAGTTTGAAAACTCTTCTCAATAGATGGAAACATTACAATTACATAGACAACATTACACATGGTAAATTATATGTATCTTCAGCTAATCTCTCACGTGCTTATGGATTACCTAAAATACGTAAAGAAAACATTCCGTATAGGATAATTATATCTTTAATCGATAGTCCTCTACATGAGTTTTCCAAATTTATATTACAAATCCTGAAACACGGTCTGGAAGAAGATAATTTGTCTGTGCGGAATAGTTCGGATTTTGTCAATGCAAAAAAGGACTTAGTAATTGATGATACTTTAAGTATGGTCTCTTTAGATTTGGTTTCTCTTTCTACAAGTCTACCTAATGATTTATCAGTTAATATTGTTTTGAGTAAATGGAGCAAAATTGAAGAAAATTGTATATTCCAAAAGATGAAATAGTCATAGCTTCAAAATTAATCATTGAATCTACGTATTTCACGTTTAATAAGAAATTGTATCATCAAGTTGAGGGATCTCAAATGGGAAGTCCGATTAGTTCGCTTTTGTTGGAATTGGTTCTAAGTGATCTTGAGAATTCATGCCTTAGTAAATTAAATTTCGTTCCTTTATTTTATTGTCGTTATGTCGACGACATTTTGTGCATAATACCAAAAGATAAAATAGTCTATGTTAAATGTTTTTAATGATTATCATCCGACTGAAATTTACGTTGGAGAAAGAAACCGAAGGAAAAATAACATTTTTGGATGTCTCAATATTGCGAACTGATAATAAATTGCAGTTTAATTGGTATCATAATACAACTTATTCACGACGAGTACTAAATTATTTTTCGGACAATCCTTTGGTGAAATATATAGCAATGATCTACAATTTTGTTGCCAAAGCGATCTTGCAGCCTAATAATTGCTTTCATTACGATAATATTGAATTTGTAAAAACAATCTTATTAGCAAATTATTACCCTAAAAATTTTATAATGAAATATGTCAAGAAACGAATACACTATCTCACCAATTTGAAACATCCTTCACCAAATGCACAAAGTTCTCACTTTCAGATAGGAAGTAAATATTTGGTTGTATTTCCATATCATAAAATAATATCACCAATTTTAAGAAGATATTTTCTCTAAGGAAACGTTTGGTTGGTGAATACAACAAGGAAACAAAATTATCTTGTAATTGAGGGGGAAGATGAAATTGATAACATGACTTCGCAAAATGTCGTCTACAAACTTGTTAGCAAAAATTGTCCTTTTTCCTTTATCGGACAGACAAAACGTAAGTTACAAACACGGATCAAAGAACATCAGCGTAACATAAACACGCTACAACATAATGTTATTTCATTACACCGCTTAAAATATGATCATTCAATAGATTGGGAAAATGTTTCAATTTTAGATTGAGAGCCAAATTATTATATACGTACAATGTTGGAAATGTTACATATTAAGTTCACAAATAACACATTAAATTTACAAAATGACACAGAAAACTTGTCAAAAATTTATAATTGTTTGCAATGATTTTTTTCTTTTTTGAAGTTTTGTGTTTCCAAATTATTTAGTTTTTCTTTGATATTGTTTTTATTTGTATATATATTTAATTTGTTTTTATGCTTGTAACTAAGATGAAACAAACACATTTGTTGATATGTCCGTTCACTAACGTTTGCCTGATAATGGCAGCAACATGCTGTTGAAACGTAATAATATTAGTTAATAGTCTACATTAAGGGGTCGATTAAAATATCAATTTAATGTATAACATTATTTCGATATACACAATGCCCAAGAGGAATAAATTGGGATTAGTAATAAAATGGTGTGTACTTACTTTACGAGAGTGGGAACTCCAATATGCCTCGGATATTTGAGTGTCTCGTAAAACAAACTAGATGACAAATAGGTCACAGGACTCAGCCACTTCTCCTATTTCCATAAATATTCATTCTCCAATTGAGGTATGTAAATGGATAATGTTCTATGTATGATAATCATGTTTTTACAGGAGACCGAAAAAACTGATTAAAACCCATAATCTATAATGAAAACTTGTGGGAAAACCATCATAGATTACCTGTTTGATGCGGAAACTAATGGTACTTTAAAAAATAAAACTTTATCCAAAAACCTGAAAAATGTTATTTCCAAAAAACGCTCCAAGGAACACGGGTAGTACTCAAAAGATTGTGTTACGCCTAACAACCATCATTTTTCCTGGAGTTACGGCAAGTTATTGGGAACATAGTGAAAAAATATACTGTAATATCAATTTCTCCGACTGTTATTGAATAATTGGTGCTAGCCTCGCGACGATGTACACTCCCAAGCTTTGTACCGTCTTAGAGTTAAACTATGCATAGAGGGCGCTTTCAACGATTTCCACAGCATTGGCGTTGTCAAGGAGAACGATTTTCGCAAAAAATAAAAGCATTTAGGACCTTTTTCATTTACATGCCTGTCTTGAAGATGAGTTCTTTCTTAAATTATTGAAACTAGATTTTTATTAAATTGTATTATATAATGATCATAATACCTTAATCTTTCAATGTACTGAGGTGTATTACAATTATTGGTTAAAACATAATTTCACTCTCCGAGAAAATGAACATCATTAAATGCTAATGCTTCCAAAAAATAAATAATTTATTTTCTCTGGCTGAGAATAATAAATATCATAATTTTAATAATTATTGTTGCGGAGATTGATGTTCACTTCAAGTAAGAGTTCGGTCTAACAAACGGTTGCGTTTCCGTTCTATGTGTATCTGCATTAACACGAGAAAACAATCCACGAAGTTATTTATACGAGTCGTGTTTCTACAGTGTAGAATAGTTTTCGGAGTAAATGAAAGAGCAAGATTCTTAACAATTAATATAATTTATTATATTGAAAAGAATTATCAAATTTCCTAAAGTGTTGGAGGAATTAAAAAATTATACTATCCAGCAACTGTGAACTTAAAAGTCTCTCTGAACTTTTAAATGTTTGAACGTTTTAATATGTCAATGAATTGTGCTAAGAGTTACGACATTGCCTTTAGAAACACTATATAATTTATCACACTCCTATGAATTTCTTCATTTAATTTTATTATTGATACTCAAGTAGCGAAAACAAAACAACTCGCATGCTACAATTCGTGTATCGTATACTCAGGTATAGGTGCTCCATGACTCTACTCTGTTACTGATGTGACGCTGAACATGAATTTCATTATTTATAACCAACGTTTGCAAACTAAATTAATATTTAATCCGATTTTATCATAGACGATATATTACATATAAATCCCCATTCAGACAATACCATTTTGTTAACAAAGATGTTAACTATTCAGTACGGATTTCAACTATTCCGTTGTTGGACATTCATTCAGAATCTTTCAATTAAATTTGATTAAATTTTTTAAATTATTTTTCATATATTTTCCGTGTATTTTAATGTATTTATTTTTCCAGCAAATATAAATTGTAAAGGAAATTTTACCTAAGATATATTTTTACATGAATTTTGCGGCAAGTCATCTCAAATGTATTTATGTCACGATTGCTTCATCTGTGAGACTGGAGAACCACACTCTTCTAAAAGGAACATTTTACTGGAGTAAAATTATCATTTTCCCGCATTAAAAGTAAAAAAATTCAATTTTTCCGGGATCAGAAACTTCTCAGCATTTTCTAAAAATAATTTTAATATTCAAGTACGCAAAGACCCAGTGGGGGAAACTTCGTCCTCAGTTTATCCTGAACATGTTCTTGAAAGATAATAAGATATTTCCCAGGATATCTTATATTATCCTGCGGTTATCCAAATGACGCACATAGTCTCTCTAGAAAACCTCCCTGAAGATAGTCTTAAGCATGTCCTTAGTATATCTTAATGAGATCATCAAGTTAATACACATAATATATCTCTTCAGATCAACTGAAAAATGTCCTACGCATATCTGTAATCGATCATCTCTTTCATACTATTAATATGCCCTTTAAGATCAGACCCAGAAACGTCTTTTGTAGTTAAAAAACTTAAAATACAAAGTCATTAATTTTAAAAAAATAAAGATATTGTAAAATACATGATGTATAAATTAAACTGTGCACATTGTAGAGCATGTTACATATATCAAACAAGAAGACACTTAAAAACACGAATTATGGAACATATTATCATGTATTAAATACGGTGGAGAATTATCTAAAAATATAAGGAATTAGAAACATATAATACCAAAATATTGTATAAGAATCAAAATTACTTTAAAATTATGTATTAGAGAAATGTCTACAAATAGCCAGTCCAGGGTAAAATTTGTTTTGCATCTACTGCTTTCAGACGACTAACTTGTCAATCAACGAGTTGCCATCTACTCTTCGTCTTTCGATGACACAATTGTTAGTTCTCGCTACCAATAAATAAAATACTCTGGGAAAAATCTGTAAAACTATTTGATAACAAACACTGGTCAGAAGAATGAATTCCCTAATTCCACACTTTGTTAGATGCAGTAAAGTTTATCCTTACCTTCGAGTGCTTTGAATAGCGTAACGTGTGATTTAAGGGCAAGTTTCTGCTGTTTTGTTTGCACACCCTTCCAGACGTGAAACCCAGCACAAAATGGTGTCATTATATATGTCATCATTGTAAAGCCAACGTGAGCAGCCGTTTTAGCTGCTGCTACGCTCCTTAAATTTGACACCTGAGTGGAATAAATCAAATTATTAACCACCAATTAAAATCTCACTGAATATACTGTGTCCTTGAGGCTTACCAAACTGACATAAACAGATTTGTCGTTCTGTTTTTCATCTAAAATTTATTTCAACTACTTACCTAATCTCTACATTATAATAATTTTTAGAAGCATACAAAATTTATACTACCGAGTATATTATATGTTTATTATTTAAAGTGAATTGAGTTTGTCAATATACTTTCTGCGCCACTAAATAAAGAGTTAGAAAGAACTGTGATACATATCCATGTTATCGTATTGTCAGAAAATAAAAAATGCACATTCGACATACCGTTATGAATAAGCTACGTACACAAATACAAGGGACGCTAACTCTTTAGTTATTGTCAACAATATTACCCAAGTATCGATGCTATTGACAAGCTAGTGCATAGAGCAAGTTAAAAATAATGCATGTTTCAGTCACAGTAGATACGTTTATTATCCTCAACGTGGTCATGCGCAGTTTTTAACTGCTTTTTGGCAAAAGAAATAAAATGTTCCAATAAATTATAAATAAATAAATAAATTTATTGTCAAAAAACAGTACAAACTGCGTATGACCACGTGGAGGGGAAAAAAAAACTAATTTACTCTCCGGAAGCAAGCAAGGGACCATCCCATCAATTCCGATCAAGGGCCCTAAGGCAGAGGCGGATTCAAAAAATTCAGCAAAAATTCCTAGATAAGATAAAAAGTTAGCTGCGAGTTATAATACTAATAGAATGTCAATATGTTTGTAATTTTAAGCAAAAAATTACATGTAAGTTATTATCGAACTATAGATTATTCTGAGTATAGTGCTTAAAAATCAAAAGAATTGAAATAACACTAAATTCACGATTTATTGTTACAATAGACCCGCCCCTAGACAAAGCCTAGAGAACCTGTATGATAAATCCGCCTCTACCCGAAGGAAAACCGGAGAAAAACCCGGGCCAGGATGGGCCGGGTTTTTAAATTCGTATTTAAACTTCAAATTTCAAATAGAAATTCAATTTATTGCTAAAAAGACAGTTAAAACCTGCATATGATCACGTGGTGGATAATAAGCTAGTTTAGGTAGGTAGCATATAGGTCTTACCTGAAATGGAGAGATATCCAGACAACTGACGGGAATGTAATAAGCACAAATAGCTTCCCTTGTGACGAATTTTTAACACTTGTGCAAATCGTATTTCCCTCTCCTCACCAAAGAAAACCTCAAATAAATGCGATCGGACGCCAAGCTGCCACACACATTGAACTACAGCCAAGGACTTACACCTCGCAGCTCGACGAGAAATTTCAACAGTGCAATATGATGGGAGCTGATGTGAAGTCTCATTGCTGTTGCAGTCGTCACGTGGCGTCCACACCACCTAAGTAAAACGGCCACATTGAAAAGAAACTTCCGTTAATCCTACTAAATTAGAACATAGGTTTCTGATTGTTCAACTTTATTGGAAAGATAAAATTGCGTTGTTCTTGATTGTTTGCACCGATGCGAAAATACAAATGAGCTCCTTCCCCCCACCCACCTCTTCAATAGCAATATTAAGTCACTACTGATCACGCTGAGGGCAAGTAACGGATCTCGTTCTCACTACGCCGGGATATTATCTTCACATAATGAGTAACGAATGTTACCTGGGAATCTTCAGCGGAAAAAATTTGTCTTCAGGGGACTCCATAGAGACCATCTTTAAAAGATGAAGTGTGGACTGTGGCAAGAGTAGGACCTGAGGACACATTACGGACTAACTGGACCAGATTATCGCGAGGTATTCTTCACTGCATGAACTATGAATGTTCTCACAATATCCTCCGCGGATGAAATTAGGATATCCTTAGAATATACAGTAGAGTATCCTCTAAAGATATAATGAGGACTACGTTAGCAGTACTAACTGCAGACATCTTGCAGACTATCTTGACCAGACTATCTGAAGATAATCTTTAATGTACGAACTAAGAAATTTCATAGGATATATTTCACAGAGAAACTAAGGATATTCTGCAAAGATCTATTCAAAATCATCTTAAGCCTGTATTCCACGAATTAATTCCGTAAAAACAAAGCACAGATATGTTATAAATGTTCTTGAAAGATGATCTTCAAAAGATAAGTTTGGAATTAATCCTAGGATGTCTTCAGGACAGACTTTCCCATGTAATGAGACGAAAAACATCTGACATAAAAATGTGTTCTAGGCTTAAGAGTGTATCACATTTAGTCTTGACGGTATTTAATCAAAATATTCACACATCAATTACGTCATTTCAATTTATACTGAACTTTATCCTAAATTAACTGTACTTGTACTTTCAATAGCGGGAAGTAGTGTAACTGTATTATGTATCAAAAGTAGTCCGATGAGTCGGAGCGTAGTCCGGAAGAGTCCGAAAGCAATATTATAAAAATATGTTTATGAGAATTTGAGGTATATTATCATTAATTGAGGTATATTTTAGAAACAATTTTTTCCTAAATTCGGCGGTGTCAGTGTAAGGTTATTTATACAATATTTTGAGACATTACTGCATTTGTCATAAACTCTCTTAAATGTGTTGTTTTGAAAGGCATAGAGCACATTGAAAACATTAATAGGCTACTGCGAGTCTAAGTATCATTTAACATTTAATAACAGTATCTATAAAATAAAAAGTCTGAAATGTAGGACTCTTTCCTCGAAGTTCAAAATCATCCTCTAAATTGTTCTGAGTACGCACATATATTTCTTGTATTATTATTGAAACGAAAATTAAACAAATCGTAGTTAAAATTAGCAATAATTTTCGGAATAATATCACATGTTCTTCAATGAATTAAAAATTGAAGATGGACAACTATGGTCGTGTATCTAACTGCGTACTTCATTCATGTCTTCAGATCGTTGTATGCTAAAACTCTCAGGATCATAAAGATCTCATTAGGATAAAATACAAGAAAAAGTGGGTTTGCTGCTCATTGTGTAATTGATGTTCATCATTTTTCTTAAGAAACCTTTTTATCCGTAACATCTGCGAGTTAACAAACGAAACAGTTTGATATTACCTTTCATAATATAATTTTACTCCACTACAAAAAGTTACTTAAGTTATCACGTTGGATCTCTTCTCAAGAAAACACATCGTCATTTTAGGCCAGGTTATGGTAATATACTACTACAATTATCGTACAAAACCATTACGCTAAGACACATTACTTTGAAAATCACAATTTTCTTGCTTCACTATTCTTCAATCTATCATTGATAAGGAAATACAAAGTTTTTACGATAATGCAACGCAAATGCTCCGAGTTTCAAGAACTATTGCAGCATTTTCACTGTGATTACGGCTATGAAACATATTTACAAGCAATCTTAGCAGGCAACATTGCCAAATATGAGGGCCCTGGCTTGTAGTGTAGAAGACCATTGAATGAAGTACTGATGAAGTGTTCAAGTAATTATAAATATATATATATATANTTATTTATTAAAGAGTTATACAATAGTAAAGCTCTAGTTCACATCAATTACGAATTGCTAGTTGCACTAAGATTAATTTTTCGGCACAACTTCCCGAGATTGAGGGAAAACTTAGGGCAAATTTGTAATTTTAACTGATCTCTTGAATATTTCCCATTTATTCCAGTTTGATTTTCTCAGAATGTTATTGAAAAATATTATATGAAACTGCTAACTTACACTGAAAAATAAATACACCCAGAAAATCTCGTGATATGCCCTTGTGTTGACAACGATTTGACCAGATGTACCAAGACGTGCATGCGAAGTATTTCTAAATAAGATTGCCGATCAATTTTATTTAGTCATAAAAAATTCTTACTCAAGTTAACTAGTTTACGTTCAATACAATTATTTTTAAAGATGTTACAGGTTTCAAACGCAGCTTAATTTAATTTTTAATTTTTTTTGCTGAATGACGAAGTATTTGCATATTGTATTATTCTATTTGCAAGTGGCAATGGAGTAGTGGATAACCCGCTGAACAAGTGATCACAAGATCCATAGTTTCAAACTTATGATACATATTTTTTTATATATTTTTCTCAACATGAAGATCAACCTTTTGTTACCAACCTTTCACTGCGTCCCAACTTTACCTGGTTTTCATGACAAAGGTTCATATAATCTCAGTCTTAGTTTGGGACCATTGCCTCTTTCTAGTGTAATAATCTATGAAATACACATATCAAGAAGAATTTAAATCTGATCTCCTAAATGAGTAAAAATTATAAAGGTTTTCGGAAACATTGCGTCTTCACTCTTTCGTGTATCTCTACAATTTCCCGTTCGTAATTTCTCAGCATAAACATGTGTAGCTTCCAGACTTGCATGTAAAACAATACATGTATTGTAAAGTAATATAAACATAATATATTATTACTTGATAAAAGAAGTAGATGTAATTTTCCATGATTTAGCTCATACGTAATTTATTTTGACCAAGCTTGAAATAATAATCTCATTCGTACTTAAGTGCGGTTCTTCGTAAAATTATTCTAGTTTCCTTCCCAATAATATATTTTTGAACTTACTAGTCAATTAATTAATTACGTTTATTTTCCATGTTGTAATAGAAATGCATTACCTAAACAATACATGACGTATCAACCTCCCTATTTCAAAGTTTTTAAAATTCTTAAAAACGTTTGAGAAGGTGTATCGTATCCCCAAAAAATGATATTGATGACCATGCGTACGAATTTGGGTGAAATCGGCCAATCCTTTTCGTCAGAATCTTTGAGCATAGAAAGTATTTTGTTCACCACTGTTTCGCTATCAAGGGATATTGAGACGGGCATTTCCGTAAGAATTTCACGATCCAAATTTTTCGTTCCGAGGGTAAAAAGGTCCACTAAGACGATATCCAAAGTTATAAGCCCATTAGACAAGTGGGTGTCTAGCATGTAGGAGTAGAGCAGGGAACAAACGCATGCCGTCTTCCGCGATCAATTTCTCGAGCGTCGGCGGGACTGTGCATATGCACGTAGAAAATAAAAATTTTTCGTGTAGCAAATTTTGTCACTTCTGTAATGGCATTACCAAGATGGTTGTCTCTTGCTGTTCGGTCACTATTTTTTACTATCACATTCACTCACTCAGTTTTCTAAATGCACTACACTTTTGAACCATTCACTCGGTTTAACTAAATTTAAATTTATTTTGATTGTTTATATTATATTGATGAATATTATGAAATGATTATTTACATAATGATATGAAAATTATATGATTGACAGTAATAATTTAATGATAGCGAACAGGTATTATTTGCATGTGGTCTGATATTTTTCTTTATTCGTCATGTAGCGTCAGTTGCTCAGATGGCAGTTGCACTCGTCTTCCCATGGTGGAATGTAGATATCGTCGGAAGAAAAAACACACGAAAGTAACACTTACATATTGTTTTCATTTTAGTCTAACAGCTCTGATGTGGATTTACGAAGCTTAACATGCCATTTTATATGGTTTGTGATGATAAGTTTCATATAGCGTCGCTGTTTTCGTTGTGTAATGTTTAATTTTTCCTAAACAACTCCAAACTTAAACTTGACTACTATTGTAGTTGAAGATGATATGGTAAAATGACTGTTTCGTAGCAGATCTTAAAGATATACTGCTATGGTTCAGTTTACTTTTGAGCTCAGACACAATAAAGATAAATTGTTTATATTTCCATCTTTTAAACTTTTATTATGATTAAGATCCTAAAAATATTAAAAATATTTTTTGCGAAAAGAATTATACCACAGGTTTATTATTAAGTGTTGAACACTCCTTAGATAAATTACAAATATAATTAACACGTGCTAGTAGTCTTGTGATCAAATAATTAAAAATAAGATTTAAATATTAAAATGCTTCAATTTTTCTCAATTTTGTTTTATTAATTTTCTTAATTTCTTTTTAATTATCTTAAATATTTTTACCCTCTCGTCGGTGTCTTTTACTTCGTTTATTGGGCATGAAGATCTACATGACACGACTTTGAATACCGATATTATCTTACATATAGGCATTCTGGACATTCTCAATTGTTACTACTTATAGATTAAGAACTTCTATACTTAAGATTTCCTAACATTTTTCCGAAAACATAAGTGCATTTCTTAAAAGACAATGTACGTAAATCGGACCTTTTAGCCCTGCCGTACCCTTCTAAGTAAAATGCAATGTAACAAAATTATATATTTCCCCTTAAATGTTGAGCATCACTAAACTCATATCTACAGCGTCGATCCTTAATATTGTTTCTTTATTTTCCTACAAATTTTAAAATTGCCCTAACAAGAACACAAAAATATTGTCCTCCTTAATTAGAAACGAAAAATAAACGTTAAATCTTTTATTCAATTCGCAGAATTAGCAAAATATTTACGAAGTTATTATTACATGGCAAATTATTTTAAAAATAACACCTCTTTGCGTCGATAATATTGGAGAAAGTGTCAGTTAAATTATCCTCAATAACTATATAGTATTAATTTTCACTGCATTACCTTTACATTACCTTATGTTTGTGCAGATTAATAAAAAATAATAAAACTTCAACACCCGCATTGTATTTTCTGTTTGTCCTAACCAGATGGTTTCTTGTGTATTAAATCTTTGAAGATAAAAAAATGAATAAAATACATTGCTAATTAGCTGGAAACTTCTCTTATTCCACACAAACGTACATGAAGTACTTCAGGAGAAAAAAATAATTACGAATCTCTTGTCGAATTTCGGTGTTTCGGTCTCATCAAATTATAGCAGGGTGGTTCGTAACTTTCAGAAGACTTGTTTCATTAAATGGTGTTATTTTTTTCTACCGACCTTTGGGAACACACTCTCGTATTGTATATTGATGCTTTCAATCTGTTTGATGTCATTGATTATATATTTTTGTTCTGAACTATAAGTACATTCTTCACGGCTTTTCACATCGTACTTTTACTGCTTACAAGATCTTTACGCTTTATTTCGCAGTGAAAGTCAATTATCATAACCACTATGCAACGCACTACGTCCATGTCATATTCTGTAGTTGTACATCAATAAAATTACATTTCTATGTGATTCTGTTCGTCTGATTGCAAGATTATTTTCTTGAAAAATAAAACAATAAATATAGACATTTCCAGGTTCTTACGGTTTCACCTCGCTAATTGGTGTCATGTCAAACTCAATCACTAAGAAGATCAAGACACCTCTTTCCAATCAACATACTGATAAGTAATCTGAAATGAGATTGGCTTAAATCGAATATTTGAACAACAATTTTGGCATGAGATATTTAAGTAGTTTTTGAAAGAATTCTTTGTCATCGTAGATCATCTCGAAATATTATCAAGAGAGGACTCTTGAGACAAAATCTGTTCCAAACTCCAACAGTCCAGTTTAATAGATCTACTCATAGTTAAAATCCTCACATGATTTGCATAAGTCCTGATGAAGAACTAATAGTTTAAAATGGTTGACATACGTAATTATTATTTCAACAGAACTCATCGCAAGAAACCTTTCCTGGTATTCAAATTAAATAAATAATTCAAGACTTACGACATTTAACGGACGAACAGTAAATATTTTGTTATTAAAAGCCCACAGCTTTTCGACTTTATCGTCAGGCGGTTTTTTTTTNACATAAATATAAACACAATATGTATACAAAAATGCAAAAACTACACAAACATGTCATAATATTGTACTGTAAATACCAGATAGCTTTTCTATGTATGTGCGAAAATTAAAACTCCCATGTGTATTTTTTATAAATATCATTTTGGATATGCAACGTATGCAATAATTAACTTCTTTGTCTAATATTAATGTATTATCCCAATTGATCAAGTGATCATTATTAATCCAATGTGAGGTAACTACATTTTGTTCAACTGGTTTTAAATTACGTTTGTGCTCCTGATTTCTAGTTTTTAACCCTCTCTTTGTTTGACCTACATTACAATTTTTGCATTTTATTCTGTATACTACATTGTTAGTATTCATACGATCTTTCTTATTTTTCCCTTTCATAATCAAACTATTTCTTTTATTTTTAAATGTTAAAATCAATATCACATTCTCAAACTTTAGTAATCTATTGAGTAAAGTATTTATATACTTGTTATAATGAAATACTGTATAAATTATTTCATCTTGTTGAGGTTGCGTTAGTTTGTTTCCGGGTATTAATAATAGTTTGTCTCAAAACTTCTTATATCTTACCCACGGGCAACTCTGCCATTATTGTTATCAGTGATTCCAAATGAATGAAAATGGTAAAGATAAGATTTCTTATATTGTTCTACGAAAATTACGGGGGCACAATATGCCAGACTATAAAGGATTACGCCATCAATTAAATCGTGTAAAGCTGGAAATGGTTGCAATCTCTTCTTATAAATGTAAGAAGAGTAATTTTAATTTTGCACCAATTCTCTCCTTGCACTCGAGCAAGGGGATCTCAAATATTTCGAAATTTGTTTCCTGGCCAAGTAGTATTCAGCTTTTTTTGTACTCTCTTATAATTTTACGAATCATGTAGGGGAGACTGGAGCAGGTTTTTCCACTTTTTATAATTTTATATTTATATGTGTGTCATTATACATTTTAGAATAACATTGTGTCTCCACATTCACTGTAGATTTAACTACAAAATGACACAAGTATTATTTCACAAAATAACGTATAGTTTTTAATGAGTTTTCATTGTGGTCACATTACTTTGGGAAATGTACCCCTTGCACCGGGCAAATTTTCTAATCTAGTAAAAACATATAGGGTCACGTTTTCCAAAATGGTAAGACATAGGAAATAAATCTCATGTTTTAATTAAAAAGGGAATTATTTCTCTAACTACAATATTTTGGTATGATTACAATTTAAACTAGTGGTGCAAAACCATTGCACATACTTTCTCATATACATTTCTCCGTCTGCAGCATAGAGTGAGAAACAATTGTACAGTGGAAAGGTCATTTCTGGCGTGGTTCTCTATATTTTGGTCATCTTCCAGTGTTCTGTTCATGCTCAAAGTCGCTAGATGAACTTATTACTGTCTTTTACTTGAAATTCAAAAGTAAAATAAATATTCGGAAAATTATTTCAATATAAATAGCGACATATCTGTCTTATAAATATTGTAAAAGTGTTATGTAAATGTAATGTTCTTGTAAATAGAAATTGATTTTTGTATGTACAGTGCGTTTGTTGTCCTCGTATGTATTTTATTATTATCATATATTTCATTTCAGTTTATTAAAAGTGTATTCTACGTTTGCTTCGTCCATTTACACTACTAAATATTATTCAAGCGTCTTGAAACACTAAACTAATGTGTAAGTGTAGCAGACAGAAATTATTTTACTGCGTCTATATCAAACGTTCACGCGAAATACAGCTAATGTGGATGTAATGCATACTAATTGTACTTAACGTACAGAATATTTAAGCAAAATTGTTGTAGCCGTTTCTGAGAAACATTCAAAAGAGTACTTAGACCTTTATGTGAAGTACCCTTTGTTTTAAAGTAAAATAAAATTAGAGTGCATACATTGAGAAGAAGTAAATTTTACCGTGAATACGAATTAAATTGGTTCATCCATTTACTCAGAATCGCTGCGCATAGACGGACAGACGGAGGGACGTTATGCCAAAAACCACTTTTTCAGAATCAGGGATCGCCAAAACGGATATTTCCGTCGAAATCTCGCTTTCGAATTTTTTCACGATTACAAAATTTTCTGTATATTACGTAAATAGGAAAGTAAAAAATATATTTCTCTTTGAATTTGCTAACGTTTTGATGTAAAGAATATCATCCAGGTTACAATAAAAGTATAATATGAAAATACCCCTCAAACATGATTCTAAAGTTTATTTTCGTTTTTGTTTACAATGTTTCATAATTTCAATACCAATTGAAAATTGGTATTGGCAGTATATAATTTTTGTGTATTTTCACGTTATACTTATATTGTAGTTCTGATGATTATTTATTGAAACGTTTACACACTTGAGAATTTTAAGTTTTTAAATTTCTGTCCTAATCCCAAGAAATTGTAGTTAAATTAAGTATGTACAATTAATTATTTGCTCTTTTATTTGACAAGATTTGACAAGGTGAGGCATCGTCTCCAACGGCGGAAACAACTTTTCTTCGTATTTATTCAATTAGTCTTCCTTATGATAGTTGATGGAAGAAAGTCTTGTTATATGCCTTTATAGGTCACTCAACTTGTGTAACAAAAAGAGTAAGTTATTTCTTTTTGCTATTTACTCGCAGAAGCAAACCTGACGGAATGCCTTCCTTATCCCATCGTTGAGTGTTTCTTCATTGTCCCTTCAACTTTCCTCTTTAGTGACATGATTTGCTTCACACCTATATCACACATATTCTTAAACTGAACAAAAATATTACTCTCTGCATTATTTTTTATGACAATGTAAAATTGCACTTCTCTTAGGATGGATATTTTTTCTGGGACACTCCGAGATGTAATATTTCTATGGTTTTCTCTCATTACATGTGTTATTTGACCGTCATTTAATTATTATTTATATGGAATAATCTGCAGACAATTTTATTATAAAATGTTTCCAACGTTACTTTATTTAATATAAGTATTCTTCTTATACATGATCCCGTATAAAATATAGTATTGCTTCCTCAGGATTCTTCTTTAATATACAAGATTCAACAATTGTAAAATACTTGAGTAATTGAACACAAATGAGAGTTATTGGCCATATTTGTCGATAGGAATGTTGTTTTTGCATTTGGTGTAAATGCAAAAACAATACCCCTTGTGAATAATTGTAATCAACTGATTTGCACGTAGTTCTTGTGTAAAACTCGTAGCTTAAAAGATTAAATGAACATGGGTTAATTTCATGATTTACCATTCACATTTCTAATATGCATTTAAATACATTTATTTAATAATTTTGTCGTGTAAATGACCACCTTGCTGGTAACAATGTCTCTGTAATCTTCTTTTTTCCTTTTTCTATTAACCCGTTAGCATTTGTCTAATTTACAATGCGCAGCAAGATTCTGCAAAATATTCTTACTGCTTATCAAAATCAGTAATATTGGGGAAAGTCTGACAGTGACGGCCGTCTGATAGTAGGGCCATTGCTAGTTCTGAAAACTTTTGCAAGGTAATAGTGATTTACGGTATCATTAGTAGGAATGAGGAATTCCCGACAATACTCTCCAACACGCCAAATTTAATTTAGTGTCGTGGAAGCTCTTCTATCTATATCCTTTCTTCATTTCTTCTATCTATATCCTTTCTTCATTTCTTCTATCTATATCCTTTCTTCATTTCTTCTATATATATCCTCTGGGGACACACTAGTCGTAAAACATTTCCAACATCTCTAAACGATATGGAACTCCGACATTTATCACCTAATTGTCTTCCGGTACCGACAACAATTAATTTGAAATAAAACAAATCATTATCGTATGTCTCTACAAGATGAAATGGCTGGAGGTAAGTTAAACATAAAAAGAAAGTGGACTGAGAAGAGCATGAACATGGCTATAAGAGTTGTGATTTCGAAAATGACCGCAAGACAACTGAGGCGTTACATGTCTCCTTAGACGCGTTAGAAGAAAGTTCCAGATCTAACAGACCTTGCAAGACTGATGTTTGAAACCCCGAGACTAAAAGCCTTCAAATGGCTTCAACATGTTACCAAGGGGGATTTTTAGTGGAATTATTGTGTATGAAGTATTTTTGATCGATCAACATGTAAAATCGTGTAACATAACTATATTATATAAATTGTGACCGGGTGGTACTGGAACAACATTTCTTGACTAAGTGAATATCAACTTTTAGATCTTATCAAAAACGTACTTTCAATAAAGTTTAGAGAAACTATCTGCTTAATTTTTGAAAACATAAAGGAGGTTACTATTATAAATTTCATAAAAGTTTATTTTTTACCCGTTGTAAGGCAAGATGCTCAGTTAGTCGGTAGAGATGGACTTTCTCCTGACACTTTCTAAGGAAGTAAATTAAAATTAACACTATTTCTCCTTATTTCTCGTTTCTATATTCCCGCAGTGATGTTTAGTATTAATAAATTAAGAATAGAAAATTTTCTTTGATCTTGGAGTCATTTTTAATATTGACAAATAGGTTCGTAAGAAATCTCTGCGTGATTTTTACCGAAAACACTTTTATGACCCGTCTCTGAATTAAAAATCTTTATCGATTAAACATTAAAATTGGTTGGAAAGTTTGTACTATTGGCCACGCTGTAGTACAAACCGTAAATATGAATTCTTCTATACAATCTGTATATCTTTCGTTTTCTTAACAGGAATAGTTTATCAGAAATTAGGATTACCTGCATTTTTCAGGTTAATTTTGATTAGACATTATAGGACACATGTAACGTGTATTACTCACTTCGGGCACACATTTTTTGTATTAATTTCAAATATTCTGACTCAATGGGAAAATTGTTTTTCAATATTTGAGGACCGATTGCATCTTTTGGAACATATGACCATTCTTGTACTTTTCAAGAAAAGCCATTTGCAACAATTCTCGAATCGATCGAAAATGCAGGCATTTACAAATCCGACCATTTTTCTCTTCTTCATTTGTCCTCAAATATAAAGAACGTTAAACATTGATGTATATTAGTCATTCCGCATTGAGCGTAATGGTAATGTGAAAAATGTCATATTTAATCTCGTATGATAATGCATTTTGAAATTAATGAGTGTGGGTTTTGGAAGAGAAATGCTTGAATATCTCCTTTTCAATACTTCATTGAAAAGTACTTCTTTGAAAATTTGCAAATGTTTACAGCACTGGTTATTTTAAGAACATTATTACTGTATATTATAACAATCAAATATCAATATTTTCAATCAACGTTAATGTTGTGATGCCGAATAAAGACTCAAAAGTTGATATTTAAAGTTTCTTTTCAACAAAATGCTATGTATGATTTTCTTCGTTTCCCAATTTTGTATCGCAGAACACATAATATTCAATGTTAAATAAAATTCCTTTAACGCATAAAAATAAACAAATGTGAGGCACTTAAAAACGAGGTATTTTTGAAAAGAAAATACTCGTACATTAACTAAGGAAGGGTCAAATGAGAAATGTTTGTAGAATCTGATATATTTTAAAATAGTTCTGCGTTCAAAATTTACTGTATGTGTTTCATTATTAAATAAAGTAGACAAACTATTTCATTTCTTGATTTAACGAGACGTATTAAACTATTCCATTGAAAGGTCACATTAATAAGATTAATAGGAGAGAAAAAAATTATTGGTAAAAATACATTACCATATTTAATCTTTAGAAATGAGCTCGTTAGTAAGGTATAGGACACTCAATTACTAACTATTTATAGTATATTTCAAATTTTTGTCTCTTGTATTCCTACGTGTAATATGCTCTTGTAAGTGGGGTTGACTAGCGGTATCAAATTAAACAAGAGTTGAATTAGTAATAATTTAATATTTGCGAAGTTTCTGACAATTAAAGTGACGATTTTAATGCAACCACAAAACAGAAGAAGAATTGAAGGTATTTGTAATACGATTGCTCTAAATTTTATAACAATACTCTGAGTTTTATGCCAAAATGAAATGCCCCAATTTTACGCTTTTTGTTCATCTTTATCTGTTGTATTGAGAAATTGAGTATACTTTTAATCACACGATTTATAATATCTAAGGTAAGTATTTTTATTCAAATAAGTATTGCTATGTCTTTTAATAGAGAAAAAGGCGTCAAAAGAGACAATGTCACCCACTTAAGAGAATAAGAGGACATGACATTAATTTATTGCTGGACGAAGTATATCTTGGTACGACATCTTCACTTTTATTATGTGCATACAAAAAATTATGTGTGATATAAAGAAAACATTCATTAATATTTAAAATGGTCATAGACATTGTTTTATTTATAATATTCCTTTTTATACCTCTTGAGATTCAGATTCATGAACTGCTCTACAATGAAACTGTTCCCTAGTTGATGCCACTAAATTATTTATAATTACTTTAAATTGAAATTTTGCAAATTAATTTCTGTATTTGTTCAAATTTTCTGAATTATATTTTCTTTTGAAGGGCTTAGCTTCTTATACTTTATCCCACATCATCATCGTATCGTTACAGTGAAGCACTTTCGAGTCGTCGTATTCACGTTAAAACAACTTAGCTAATCCACTTTAGATGCGAATAACTAAATATTGTTCGTACGTACGCAAAGAGCTAAAATAAACTGAAAGTTCTTAAAACAATTTAGAGTGAGGATAATAATGTGTAATTCTAAGATCGCCCTCTGATATGAAATATTAATTCTTAAGAGTGATGCTATCCCTAATTTTTTTCGTGTGAGGAAAGCGACCAATGAAGGACATTTTGTTTTGTCGTATGAAAAGTGAATTAATTATAACCTGTAATTTTGAAAGTTTAAATATCGTCGATAACTTCAACGAAAAATTTCTCTATGTAATTAGTTATTTCTATCATTTACATTTCTTTATGCCATGAGCTAAATTATTTTTCCGAATTTAATTTGAGAATTAGGATTGTGAAGTAAGATAAATACCTGATGAATTTGGAACTATGAACGCTAGCTGATTCAGATAAAAAGTTAGTGCTACTTTCTTCCTTCCATCTACCATTTTTAATAATGAATGCAGTTCTACACTATCAATAAAGATAAAGAAAGAAACATTTTGCTGATTTTATGCTGATCGCACAGAATACTATTCATGCGCGAATGGTGGTATGATAATTTTATAAAACCACATATTTCATGCAGATCATATTACAAGGAAGAGATTAAAGTTAATATTCAGTCTTAAAGACCTGTATTTCAACTCAAGGCTTATGTCCATGGTATTGTAAATCCACGTTTCCTTCATCCGTGTTAATTAACCGCTAAACCGCTCCCTCATTGCCACCGAGTGCACAAGGTGAGAACAAGAGTAACTATTTTGACCTCGAGAAAAGGTTGAAAAAGGGTCTACTTGTCCCTAGAAGGTTTACATACACAAGCAGTGGTAATGTTTATTTTTATACCACGTCATGCAGATTCAGTTACTATAACACCCGAAATATTCTCAATGAGACAAATTCCCCCCCAAAAAACGACTACATCAATGGACCCAAAAACTATGATGTCAAGATAATTAGGATTGGTCCATGTATTCATCCGCTCTTTCAACAGCAATACAAAAGATTATTTCGTAACATGAGGCATCAAACATACAACTAATTGTAATGAATTTATTTCTCATTCTTCGCGCATCAATCTCGATATAAAAATGTGCCGAAAAATGTTTCTTTTAATACTTTGCAATTGAAACAACGATCTCAATTATTATGTTACATCCAAGAAACAACCTTAACTGTAGCGTTAGTACCATTAGTACAACTTACATTATGAGTTGTAGTTGAGATACTACACAAACAATATAAACAAGGGAAAGTTTTCTATATCTCGCAACCGGTAAGTATATATTTTTTTCTAGGCTTGAAATATTAATTGGAGCTTGAACAAAACTGTCCTCCTCTATCGTGACGTCTGTAATTTTTCCACGCCATGAATCAACCTGCACCCTTTCCTAAAGAATTGTGGATCAACCACTTTCTTCACCCTAACATGTTCTCGGAAGAAATGCCTCTAGGGAAACCAAACCACGTTTCCGAAACCACGATCATTGACGTTCAGTAGCTTTAAAATGCAACTTTGCTCTCAAAGACCCACCTTCACAAGGAACCTACGACTTTGGGTACTACTGATCACTCTCTAATTTGAGGACTTCCTCTTTTTGTGATTTCCCTCTTGAACAATAGAACTTAAAAGGCACGTTTTCCTGGGAACCAATACTTTTTTGAAATTTTCATATTGTGAGATCGAATATTAAGCAAGTATATTTTGCCTGAAGCTGTTGTACCAAAGTAACGATAACTACGTAATTGAAAAGTTTTCTGATGGACAGATTCATCTCAAATTTTGCTTCAAATCGATATTCCACTTACGTTCTCAACTATATGAATTAAGAGTTTTCAAAGCAGAAACATACTCAATTTTACAACCATTTACTGTGGTGGAATCCACAGTTCACAACTTTGTTCAAAAATAATAATTTTACCAAAAATTGATTCACACAGAGATATTTCGAGTAATATTGACGAGCCTCTCGGTTTTCCAAAGAAAAAGTGTCAGTGTTTCACTATTTACTTCAGTACAAAAATATGTGCAAGGAAAAAGTACATGCGAAGATTTTTTATTAATGATAGTTAATGAGAAATAATAATTTGAATAGAGTAGTAAATATAAATACATAAGTCAATGTAATATTAAAGGAACACCAACTCGTCAATAATTCATGACTTCGAGAAACCTCATAAGCTACTGACTAATAGATGTAGACTGATGGATGAGACTAATTTTTGACTCTTTGAAAAGAAATTACAAGTATGCTACAAAATCATTATAGTTTTAATGCTTCAACAAATAAAAAAGAAATACATTTTATTTTTAATATTGTAAGAAAGTTTCTAAATATAAGAACTCATTCAAAATAAGCCAATGTACATTTCCTCACTTTAATAATGATCAAGATGAGATGTCACAGAAGTGGATACATTGACGACTTTGAGTCATTTACTTGCATACTTAGAAATGAATCCAGAGCTGATTTAGTTCTGCCCACGAAACATATATAGTTGAAAAAGGCGAAAACAAGCACACTAGATCTAGAAAAACTCAAAGCTTACTTACCCCAAGAAAAAAAAGGCAAAGCATTTTTTGATCGGTTGTACGAGTGGCCAGTTACAGATAGCGAGAACACAGAGGAATGTCTTTTTTGTAACCTGAGTGACTTTGGAATACTAAACAAAACAATTAAAACAAAATAAATTAATAATTTTTGTTATCATATAATTGAGAAAAACCAAAACTCAAACTACTTCAGGATCGTTTTTCAGGCACTGAAAATCAACAATTTTTTCCCCAAAAGAAACATTAAAAAAACAGAAATTGTATTTAGGGTATGATATTCAACCTAGTTAAAAACATTTTTCTTCCAAGCAACAGTTTTCTCCTTTTCCTGAAAAAAAAAGAGTCTGCTTGGATTGAGTTATGGTTGAAGTTGAATGTTACACGTATTGTACCAACAAATATAAAAATGTTTCACAAATCTGTACCGAAAATTTCATTATTGTGCTCTTGCTTCCAATAATACGTATTTTTTTATTTGTTTTTCAGCTCGATAAGCGTTTGGAGTCTTCTGCAAATCAATGGTTCACCAATAAGCGGCAGTTGAGATGAATAAGACGGATATATGAGAGCGGGGGATATTCGTAATCATTCTATGAGTGGTTACTTCACTTCGTCTTCCAAGAGAAACAACTCCTGTTGAAAACTCCTTCGTGTACCTATGACTCGAATTTCCTCCGACTCTTCATCGACTGGAACATCAGGTCAGTCATTATGACCATAATGAGAGCTTTATAACTTAGGGAATTTATATACATAATATAAGGCATGTTAGATAGGTTTCCGGCACTTCATGAAAAATATTACTTATATTTAATTCAACTTCGAAATACCACGTCATTTTACCCGCAATATATAAGCGAAAAAAAAATAGTACTTGGAATGTTATGTAATATGAATAATACCAGAGAGGTTTATCCATTATTATCTAATTAAAGAAATTAAATGATTCAAATTATTTAATTATCATACGGCAACTTTTAGGATATTCTCGAACTAACATTTCATTGGTGAGTTTCTTTTTCTTTAAAACATACCGTTAATATGCAGACTAATTTAATCGTCTTCAAAAATATTTCTTTTAATCTATAATAATGTTGAATTTAATACTCAGCGTGATTGTCTTAGGGCACTTAAGACCAACTAATATTTGTGTGGTTCGCTTTTCTTTCATTATTCACACTTATGTGGTATCGATTATTTATGTTCCTAATACATTGTCTATTTTAAAAACTAAATTTTAATGTTGTGAAATTGAAATATTTTCAAATATCCATAGATCAGTTGTAACACAAATATGTTATTCTGGTCACCATATTTTGACCTATTGAATTTTGTGGACACTAAATTATTTCTTCCGTTGCGCTTCTCTAGTATTCGTTGCTGAGAATTTTTTAACTTTGTAGACCGGGAGCATTCAGCTGTTTACCGAAATAGTCACATTTTCCGTAGCACTGTTTATCTTCCAAACGTGGTGCATTTTCAGATCAATGTGTCATATATATTCATAAAAACTCGGAATAATTATTGAGGAAATTTCGTATAATGTTCGATTTGTTTGGACCTCGCTATCCACGGTTCTTAAGCGTTCGGTCGATTCGCATAAAATCTTACGAACTTGCCAACGATGTTCATCCCTACATTCTTCAGAGATTCTTACATTCGTTGCCGTACAATGCTGGATAACACATTCAGCGACTTCTACAAACATGAGAACAGTTTCGGAACACGGTCATATTTCTATCACAGGAATAGTTTTGACTATTTTTCTCCTATAAATGCAGCGTCTCATGGAGGGTAGTATGGATTTCCTCGTAAGATGAAATCAACCCTTTATACGTTTTTTCATGCTCTGTATGGGTCTTTTTGGTCGATAACCTTGTTTATTTGCTTCTTCTCGTCGCAAAGAGCATATATTTGTAAATATCAGATCACAAAGAGTTACATGTGAGAGATTTTAAGTGCAATTAAATTCCTTTTTGTGGTGTAGTATTTAGTTAAGAGTAAGTTTGGCTTCGATGGATGGTGAAAATTGTCTTTTGCCAGTTGTATACTCAAAAAGCTCTTCTACATTTAATACTTAAAAACTTTACCTCAGCGGCGCATCGTCCCGTAGAAAATATTGATGAGTGAAGTCGGAGTAAGTGCACATCAAAGCTTCTCACTCTTGAGAATGGATTTTTTATCGAGGTTTATAACAGCCTTACTTTTGTTCGCCAAAAAATATATTTTATCATGTTTCTCGTTTTAAGAGCAGTATAGTTACAAGGAATGAAATATTATTTTCAATGTCTCGACTTGAAGGAAAACTATAAGATTGGATGGTTACATATGATAAAAATGACAAGAATATGAATGGATTCGCGTCACACCTTAGGAATTTTACTAGCAATTTACAAAGAAATTCATGTGAACGTATGAAGGCCACATGTTTTCTCATGTTAGTTACATTATATGCCGGGATTGTAAGTTGCATTTTTTATTTCAATTACGTATAATTGATACGTATATTTTCTGCGTGCTAACTATTAAAAAATACCATGAATATCTCCTTATTAAAATAGAATAAATAAATTGACCAGTTCCCAATGATGTATCTAAAAGATCACATGACGTCACGACGTTACCATAAATTTCCCTCCTTGGCGTTTGGATAAGTCATTTATGAGTTCTTTCACAAAAATTGCTACTAAACGTTACTGGCGGATGATTAAAATTTTATGCTATGGAGCTATATTTATGAAGCATATAGACTGTTAAGAATTGCGTTTTGCAAGGTTTTATAATTGATATGAACTGCTTAAACCAAAATATTCGTACATCGTTTGCCACGTACGGAAGATCCCGTAAAATTAATAAAAATCAGAGATTGTTCATTAGGAAAGTTACTCGTTAGGAGTGGACATCTTGCTGTCGTATATTTATTTTATTTTATTTATTTAATATCGTCTGGCTCGCTCTTCCACCTAACCGTGACTCGGGTAAGGGGATTGGGAAGGAGAGATGTTGGTTTGCCAGGGAACTTTGGTACCGAACCGACATTCGTCTGGAGAAAGTGAGGGAAACCCCAGCAGAAAACCTCACTTAGTTCGGCCGAGCAGGGTTTCAACCAACACTACCGTTCAACGGCATCGAGGAAACGAAGACGCTACCACTAGACCACTGCTGTCAGTGTGTCTTTCACTGCCTGTGTTTATCTTTTAATACCAAGAGAGATCTCCATTTTATCTGTTGAAAAATTAGAATAATTTTTGTCAATGCTTATTTTGATTAGCAGCTGTACGTTTATGAAAGACATACTTACATATGGGCCAGGTTCGTGATAAATCAACTCGTGCTAATTTCTCGAAGTCTAATATTTTGAACGAACTGGAGAACAGTTATCTCTTAGGATGCTTAGGATGTTAAAAGCAAGGTTGAGAAGGGAAAGTTTTTTACAAAAATGTCTTCAATTCAGTAAAGGATGGGGTATTCTATTCATGTGGGTTGGGACATATACTGGGACTACGTCTGCAAGTTTCGATAAATTTTAAATAGGAAGAAAAATATCAGATGTAAAATCCTAACAAGGACATAGTTTTCTATTGTTCAGAAAGTATATTTCATACCTGTCTCTTATACTACCTTCTTCTGAGAGAATGAAAAAAATATATGATTATGAACATCAAAAACAATATATTTCACATAAATGTTTTTGGCGCATCAAACTTTGGAGTATATTACCCTTAGAGTGTATTGAAAAAAGTCAAGGGAAATAAAGACTGAATAACCATTTTAGTACATTTAAATAAAACCCATCAAGGAAACAACAGTTGCTTTATTTCACAGAAAACGTTTAAAATTAAGTAAAGAAATCTACATCCAATTTCGAAAAACTCTCGTTCAAAAGTCTGCAGGGACCAATCTTGAACAAAACGGGTAACAAATTTTAACACTCTGAACCTTAAAGTCACTGTGAGAAAATAAAAATATGTTTAACGTTTAGTGAGGATATACGTAAATCGAAACACGAAAAAAAATTCGTAGTGGTAAACAAGTTCAACCTGAAAAGCGCAAGTCGAATTTTGAAGCTCTGTTTCTTTTTCTTTAGTTGTCTGAGCTATGCGACTGTTAGAATAAAACGTTTAAAAATAATTAAAAAATAAAAATCGAAATTCAATACAATTACTGTTATATCTACTTGGACCACTCCTGAATATTATCAAGGAATAGGACAAAATCATGAATCATGGTAAGACTCTAATCTGCGATTCAAGAATATCTTAGGTATAGTTTCACTGAAAATTATGTACAGTTTAATTAATTTTTGCAGTTAACACCACTATTTTGAAAATAAAATATCTGCGTAGTTGAACTGTTGAACCATTTAGTGTACGTATGTTACTGAAATTTTGAATCATCGAACGTGTGATCGGAAAGTTGTTTTATTTGATTGATTGTAAAAGTAAGGTAATTGTGAACAAGTTAAGTATGTTTCTCTTTCTCGCTACAATTTTAAAGTCATAATTCGTAAAAATATATTTCTTAAGCAAACTAGTATAATGGGTTGTTCTCTACTTCAAAAATTTCATGTAACGAAGACTACAAGTATGGAATTTCTCACCCTTACTCGTCTGTTTACAAATCTTACCCCTCATGCTTCCAATTATCCCTGAAACAACGTGGTAATTGTAAACAATATTTATCTACTAACGTTGAATATGGAATGAGTGACAGTATGTGCATATTTAATTGTAGGAACTGTAAACTGTATTTTGACTCTTTCAGTACAATGTTGACATTTATTTGTTCTTAATTTTTGCATTTGCCCAATTTCCCTATTTTACGTGTATATTGTCATACAGATGCCATAAAACACTGACAGATAAAGCTTTTACTTCATGCACTTCTTAAGACTTATTGTAATTAAAGAGAGTGTCGCCTAAAAAAATATCGAATCGAAACGGATCAAGGAAAGACTCGGAGTTACAAGGAAAGTTTACGCGGAGAGTTAGAAGCAAAATGAGTCACAAATGTTTACTTTGCCAGATGTCGTTACAAGGTTTTTACTACCTTCTCTTCTACTTACTGGACGAGGTGAGAGTGCTTGGAGATTGATTTTTATTGAAAGAAAATTTGACTTCGGCTGGAACGAATTTAGTTTTTGCGTTATGAAATTTAGATTTTGCGTCTTTTCATTGACTTCCAATTCATCTTCTAGAATGTATTGACACTATTAAAAATTAAGTGTTTTTTTTCACTAGTTTTGGTTTTAAGTATGTTACGTTAGAAGATTGTTTTCTATGTTTTTGAGTAATTTATCGAAATCTTCTAACATCTTTGTAACAATTATTCTTCATTTTCACTTTCTTGTGCTTTCTTCTAGTTTATTTTCTTCTATCTCTTTGTTTACATCTGAAATGTTTATCTTATACTTTGCCTTGAGTCAGGTCTTGTCTTCTACTTTCAACCCGCTTTTGTTACTTCTGACATCGCTTATATTTACGTATGTAGATATGTATATTCATTTATAAACCGATCCTCTCGTACACTATATACTATAAAAAAAACTATGAAACATTGATAGAAAATTATAGAAACTTAATATGATTATATGCAAATTAATTGATAAGGACATATCTATCGCACGAAAAAAACTGCGGGAAATTGATAACATGCAACTACGTTTTCCATAACCCCGACCCTAGAGAAACGGGGGGTAAAAGTTAGGTGGAACAATGGAACCTCCAAAATTCAAAAAAAAAAAAGTTTTCTGTGACAATACATTGCTTAACATAATAAATTACAAAAACAACAACAAATATTTCAGAAGGTTTAGAGGCTTGGGCTTGTTATATTTCATCTAGTCACCGACTCCTGGTTTTGACCATATTTTATTTTCCGTGTCTCAGACCAGATGTTCACATTTACCCCTTGTTAACAACTACCCCACTGACCGGACAGACGTTTTCTTATATTTCTTAATGTTTCCTACAATCACCAAAAACTCTAACACTGCTGGTTATATCATCCACGACTCCAAAACTCGAGAAAAACGAATTTTTTTGGAAACCGATCGCGAAATTTCAATCCTGTAAAGAAATCAAGACACCCGTCACCGTCTCCAAGAATTTCTTTTGAATTGCATGTGAGTGAGTGTTTGTCAAACGTTTGGCTTGTATTGCAGTAACTAAATATTGATCTATGAAACGGAAATCTGTGAAAAAATTGGACCAAAACTAATGTTACGTCAATCCATAACATCTCGCCTCATTTTCATATGACTGATGATTGCATTGAAAGATTTTGCAAATGTCACGTGCAGAGCAAAACCGCTAATTTACTGTATAATAGAGTGTCTCCTTATACAATATGCAATTGTTTTAATAGAATTTAGTTACAAATTCTACTACTATTAACGTCCATTATATAAGCTACTTAAATAAATACTGAAAAACTATCGAACTTTATGGACGAATAATATATCACGAATATAATATATTTTCAGAGTTATATATATATAT
>NNCF01127193.1:819016-838337 GCA_002313205.1 Laupala kohalensis
GTTTCGACTTCGTTTTAAGTCGTCAGGTGATAAAATAATATTCACTTAATTAGTTAATTAGAATCGAGCTACATCTTGAATTGAATGGTCAACATGTTTTGTGCTAATTTTCAGTGAGAACTGTGACAGTTCGTAGAAACCAAGTTTCAAGATGAATTAAAAAATGAAATGAGTCAGCACGATAAAAAACTTAGTTGAAAGAGTTGAAAGTTGTTCATTCCGTTCGGAAACAATACCTGGCATCAGTCATAGACAATTTTGATTGATCAGGATATTATTTGCCCTCACGGTAAAATGTAAAAATACGTTCTGGCGTTTAAGCAAAATACTATATTTAGTAATTAGGGCGCCGTTTCGACAACTATCTTCCTCAGGTCTTAGTTGATCCTCGATAAAATTCCACCATCTAATAATTGAAGTCCATTACCATTTGCAACAGCAACAACAACAGAAACACCAACTACCATTCTCGTATTAACTCTCATCATCTACTAAAAACCAATTGAACGCCAATTTTTAGTTGATGAATGATTAAATGTTCTTGTTTATTTTGTTTTGTTGTTGTACATGGTGGTGGAGTAGTCTGATAATGGAATTTTGTTGAGGTTCAACTACGCCCTGAGAAAGGTAGCGCTCGCTGTCGAAACCTGGTGTATTGTCTTCACGCCAGAACGTATTTTTACATTTAATATTTACTTGCAGACTTTATCCATAGATTCCACTACTTTTTACAGTTCACATGATGTTTTTGGTGAAGCTCCGTAATGTTTTCTAAGGTAGTACATACATTGCGTATATGTTGTTATCTGTCGTCTTGCCCTTTTCATGTTCTGCATTTTGAACATTGACAACACAAAATCACATTTTCAAATATGGAAAATACATTATTATACACAAATTGCAATATAAAATGTTGTAATGTGACTTACAGTATTTCTTCACTTGGTTATTTGGGAAGAATTGAAAACATACTTATATCGATGACGAAACATGACATAGCATGTATATAAATACATGATAATATAAAAAGTTCATTACAAAATATTTTTATTTTGCCGCTGCTTTTTTTACGTTTTGTTTTCCGAGACTGTGCGTTTTGCATGTGTACTAGGTATTTGGACACAAACCACAACTAAATATTTCTATGTTTTTATTGTAACATAATAATTTCGCAAATGGGCAAGTTTTGCCAATCAAGGTCTATTATTTTCATTGATAACAGATGTCTTTACTCAAAAATCACCGACAAGATTTCTAAGATGCACTTCGTCTAGACAGTTCCCCCTAAATACCCTTGCTCACAAGGGTAAACTAAGAACGTATGTATATTAGTGCTTTACTAAAACTTAAACCTTGACCTTCGAGTGAAGTGTACGCGTACTCAATGTAAATAGAAAATTTTGTCTCTTCGAGTTTTGTATTTACTGGTAACAAGTCGGGGAAACTGTTGTTGTACATTGCAAGGACTCATTAAAGTTCTTGTAATCCTATAGATCATACCTTACTCCCTGGACAATTCCATAGGACTCGTTTAACAAACACTAGGTAACATCTTTTATTATTGTAATTCCTAACCAGCCCTCATTGAGTCATCTGTTTCATATTTTTCGATGATTCGCGCGCTTTTCTGGTACAATCGAGTTAATCCGTTGCGGGAAGTGTATTTCAGGGAGAAGTGTTTGACTTGCGGAGTGCAATAGTTGCACATGTTTCTAGTTGATATTAACTACATTGTATCGTGATGGAGTCTCGAAAGATACGATGTTATTTCATGCACTCTTCCAGCGCTCCACTTCGACGAAAACTGCATTATTCTCTTGGATAATATATTTTAGTCTGTCTGACTCATTACATGAACCCTTAAAGAGTTTCATCATTTCCACAAAAGAAAGAGTCATTAAGTTACTTTACGTTTACAGTCAGGTTTTCGTTGGTAAACAATTCAGACCATAAGTTGAAGCACTTAACGAAACAAGTAATTTATCAATTTCTTGTATTGTCAACTCCTTAAATAGTGACTTTTCATGAACCAGAGAGAATCGCAGTAGGTTGCAGAAGACGAAAATGTGCAGATAATTAAACGCTCCGTTTTCATCGTTACTAGGGTCAAAAATTATTCATGACATGCTCCAAAATTTGTATGACAATGTGGTACTTGGAACCATTGAAGACATCGGTGATGAGAAGTCTTGAGGGCTTTAAATCTCATCTTACTACTTTTAGGAGTTCATGGGGAAGCAGTTGGTATTTTAACCTCTGTTCATCCTGATGAGGTAACAGTTGAACCTTGTGTATGGGTAGGCCAATGCACGCTGCTGCAAGCTGTTGGAGTTGTGATTGATACGCTTTTGTGTAATTTCTACTGGAGAAAAAAATAAAAATTTCATTTTTTTATTATGAAGCTTTCTTATACCTGAACCAACCACACCACTCATAAATCATTACTAGGTTCTTTTCCATTAATGGAATTTAAGTTTGGTCCTTGACCTTGTCCTCTGGTCTTTAACGTTCATCCTGGTACAGATTTTTCTCGGGTAGAGACTCATCTCACTAGTTCTCTCGGCTCTTGTCTAGGGGTGGCAGTTTATTGTAATAATTAATATTTAATTTAGGGTTATATAATAGTTCTGATTTATAAATCATATTTTCCTAATAATCTATAATTTAAAACGGTACGTAATAGTGAAATAATTTTTAAATGTTTTATTAAAATACATGTTGTTGGTATTCTGTTAATACTATAACACGTAACTTACTTTTTATTCTTACCTAAGGAGTATGCTGAAATAATAAATCACCTCTGCCTTAGAGCCCTTGATCGGTATAAACGGGATGATCGCTTGCTTGCTTCCGGAGAGTTAAGTATTTTAGTTTTAAAATTTTTTTTGGTTTTGAAACAAATTTCTTAGTTACTAAGAAACAAAAATTAGATTGTTAATGTAGATACCTTTTGGAAAGATATTTTTCCTAAATAAAGGATGATTTTTCAAAAATGTAAACGTCACTTTCAGTAATTATTCAAAAATAACAAAAGCATTTAGTTTTTAGACGGTTTCTGTTTTTGGGATCTGTAACTACCCCACGAAGTCATTAACCTAAGTTTGAATAGCAGATGTAGTTAAGGTTAATATACCAGAAATATATTTTGTGATATATTTATGTACCCATGATAAATGTAGCCTAAATCATCTCATGCTCCCTCCAGAGATGATCTCTGTATGCAATACATTTTAAAAGATTTCTAAAATTATTTCTCAGATTTTTGGTTAGCTTAAGTCAATACACCTTTTCGCAGTGTTTTTGAGAGAAATAAATTCTTCTGTATAAGTTTGGAATCTTACACGTAAGTTTGGAAAAAATTTAGCAAACTCTGCAGTGACGAGTTTTGTTTCCGGCAAATTGAGGGGGAGCGCTATGGATATCGCAAAGTAGATTGTTACTGATTTCAGGGATCATTTCGGCGAAATGACGGAGTAGTCTGCAACATCGAGTAGATCGAGACAGAAAGGTCAGACCTACTTTCTACTCAGCCAGTTGTGCCCTTGTATCGGTTAATCATGAACCTTCGAAGTGCATTTTCGCGCAATGACTTTTCAAAAAAATTTGAGGCTTACGTTTCAGTTATGAAATGGATATTTTTTTCTTCTTTTATCATGAATAATGGTACTTTAAAGTCTTCTTACGATCACGCAATAAAAAAGTATAATAGCAATTAAGCAAAGCTTATTATTGAACTCAAACCCAGATTTTAGAGATTCAAAATTAAATGCCTTTAATTATTTTTATTTTGTTCTTTGTAAGTGCCCTATTACTATGCCTAAATCCTGCTTCCAATATTTACTATAACTTATTGTGGATTTTTGATAATAAGCCTGTCAGTGACGAATTTACCGAAAATTGGCTCTGGTGAATGAAAGAAATTCTTCGATCAGGAACTTAAAAATATTGGAGTCTGTAAAGTGTATAGAGGTCTCCCAATGATTAAATTTTAGATTACCACCTTTCTTCAATGTTAAGAGAGTCAAAAGTGCCCTAAAAGATAAACGGCAGTGGCGCTTCTTCGGCTTTGGATTTTCGGGTTCTTGACTAATAGCACCGTTTCTTTAATAAGGTCATATGAATGCAATATAGAATTAGAACTCTGGATTTCCCATATTCAATCTCTGGATTATTTCGTACTATCCGAGCTATTCTCTTTTGTTTTCCGAATGTTTGGGTGCCTCGTAATGAGGGTCCTCAAAACCTGGCGTCGTATATTGGAACGATTGAAAAATAAGGGAAAATTAAAGACTTCCAACATTTAATTTCAAAATTTGAAACGTGAGATGTATTTTCTTAATTTGTAGTTAAGAGTATCAAATTAAATATTAGAAAAAAGGTTTCGATGTAACAATCTGGGAGTTTTTATTTTCATTACGGACTTGGAGATTTGCAGAAGGATTAACGTTTGCTATATTGAAAGGGAAAAATTCATTATCAGTTTTTTCAATTAGATGTATGGTGTAAAACCATGGGGACAGACTGGATAGAGCTCAGTTAGTGCAGACATAGTAACGTTGTGGAGAACTGTCCTTAGTAATGAATAAAATTTTCAATCATATGTTCGGGATAACGTATTTCAGAAGTATGTGGTCTATTTCAGAAGTATGTGGTCTATTTGAACCTTAAGAAACACTGAATATGACTTAAATAATATTTTGTTTCACCAAAACTACACATAAGTAGTAACTCGAAATGTAATTCTTATGATTGTTGAGGATATTAACATAATTTGAATGGATTTAAAATACTGTATTCGTTAACAAAGGAACGACACGTACGAAAGAAGTTTTTTTAAAAATATTCGACAATCTATATTACAGAAAAATGACAGAAGGGAAATAACATAGATAATTTCAGGTTATATGATATAATGAACGGAAAGACAGGTTCACCTATGTTATTAAATGAAAATTCTCTATTTTTGTAATGACGTTATCGTCATTTCTTAATTTTTTCACTGATAAATATATGTCACATTTTGAATGCCGGAAAAAAAATATGAAAATGTCATATAAGACATAAATAGAAGTTAACAATATTCAGAGCTATGAGAAAATAAGGTTAAGAGAGAATTTCGCCTGTAGGTTCCCTATAGAATAACGTGTGACATCTTATTGCCGAGAGTGATGAGAATGTCAGCAACCAAGTCAGTGAGAAATCTCAATAGTCTTCTATTCGGGTTTATTTATTGCAAAGAAACTTAGTGTTAGAAAATGTGTGAACCCTGGGTAGTAAAAACTGAAATACCTCTCAGAGAAATAAAATGCTGGAGAAAAAATTTCTGCAAAAATCGTTGCAAGGCGTTAAAACCCTCAAGGAGTATCTCGAAGATAACAATTGACGCTTTATATTTCAATAGATTTCCCCGTATAATTTGTCTCTTAACCAAGTATTTGGGTGTTTTTCTTTTCTTCGTTACCGTTGTATTGTGAGACGTATTCTGAAATTGAATTTTCATCTGGTAGAGTTCCTCACATCGCATTTTCAAACTCTCTTTATTTCTTTTTCCACGATTCATCACAATTGTTGTACACTAAAAAAACAAGTAAATGTTTCAAAAGAGACTTTTCAAGAAAAAACTATTTTCAAAAAATATATCGTTAGACGTCTTCATCTGTTATTTTAAAAAGCTTTTATTCATCTTGTTCAAATTTGCGGACTTAACCAGGTTTTGTAATAAATAAATTTATTATCAAAAAAGCAGTGGCAAACTGCAGATAACCACGTGGAGGACAATAAACTAATTTACTCTCCGGAAGCAAGCAAGGGCCAATCTCATTAATTCTGATCAAGGACCCAGACGTGAAGTTATAATTTCTGCGCCCCTCTAAGGTAAGAATAAAAAATAGTTTGCTACAAGTAATACTATTTACTTTCAGAAAGCATCCCTCATAACGCCATTACATGTATATCGTAATCAAGTCCTGTGGCGAAAAAGATGTGGATCTATTATTAGATAATTTCTTTGCTCTCAGTTTTAATATATATTAAGGAAATGGAGGGAGAGTTACATGAAACTTAAGTTAAAGTATCATTGTTACAAAATGATCGAACGACATGAAATCGTGGTAAAAATTTTTAGAGTAACTGCCTCCTTACAATTTTTTCAAGCATTCGATTCAAGCTTTGTGGAAGTACATTTGATACAAACCACTGCGATAATTATCACGAATAAATGTAGTTTATAGTTCTGAAATGATCGTTTCAGATTTTGACTACTAAATTATACTTTAATTTTTTGTTTTCTTTGTTATATGATTTCCGTACTGGTTCGCTGTTAGTCATTAATATGAATTGACACCTAGCTGTTGATATTTACCGTGAATTGAAACTGAGAACCTTAATTTCACTTCCACTGAATCGTGGCGAATTCATAGGTGTCTGATAATTAAAGTGTTTACAGGGTTTTCAAAGATTTGAGTGCTTCTCTCGGTTTGCCGTATCATTCAATAAATGAATTTACCCATATGGTAAATTTTGTAGTAGTACAAGTTCCGTGTCTGTATTTTAAGTAAAAGAACAGTACTTTCGACACATAACAGAAATTTGTGAATCATTAAGTTAGGATACTTGTCAAGTTTAATGTTGAATATGTTTGGGTAAAGAGGGACCCTAAGGGACTCCTGCTGTTATTTCATTTAATTCGGACATTGTCCCATTAATTTTGCGTTCCTGTTAGGAAGGTTTTATATTATTTTGGTAGGTAAGCACAAGGGAAGGCCAAAATTTCGTGTTTTGTCCTACAAACTAGCTACATCCATGTACCATGAATAAATCAGATCAATTCTAAACAAAACTTACCATCGTAACTGAACACGAACGCATTGTTTATGCAAACGACGCAATGGAAAATTTATGTCAACGGAATTTACGTTCTATTTTCAAGTATCAACTTTTAATGTAATATAAAAATTTGGTATTTACATCCTATGCCAACAAATTTTATACTGAATAACTTCCGTAATACATTACTGAGAAAGTTGCTTAAAAAGTGAAAAGACCATATGTTTCTTGGAAGATGGGAGAGGATTAACACACTATATAGCACGAAGTTAGTTACCTTACTTCCAGTGGCGGATGATTGGATCTGAACTCTCAACAGATAAAATTGAAATTGATGAAAGGCATACTTTGTTAAAATTTTATGTTTATAAAATTCTGATTTAGTTACGCAATGCTAATCCTTTAATATGTGTTTGCCATTTTAAACAATTAATAAATTTGGTCACTATTTAAGAAATTGCTAATTATCTATTTGATGAGTTGATGTATTTTGTTTTAAAAAATTATAAATTTTAACTTCTAATACCATACATTAACTCATTAAATTTTTTTAGTATTATATTTGTTGTGAACCCGTTGTCTACCTAAATTTCCTTCAATTATTGGTATCTCCGTTGTTTCTGATTTTCTGGTAGTGAAACCGAAATTCTTCAGAAGTCATCAGCTGACAGGTTGGCTGTCTTATTTTAATACCCAGAGTTCTGGGTTGTTGCTTCAAAGACTTGATGGTTCGTAGTTCCATCCAAGATATTCAGAGCACTCTCAAGTATCATTTCTAAAGAGTCATCCCTGCAACAGAATCGTGTCTCTAAGGTCCAAATTCGACTACGGATATCGTCGCGTAAGAAACAACTCAGCCTATGTGTCAAAAAGCAAACTTTCCAAGAAAGCTGAAAAATCTTAATGAACATCAGCGATTTTATCATTATAAATAGATTAATAAATAAACTTTATTGTCAAAAAAGCAGTTGAAAACTGCGTACGACCACTTGGATAATAAACAAAGGGCGGTATTACACGGTCATATTTATATGCAATAAGAATATTAACAAAGAAGTTAGGTGAAATATATATCCGTGTAATACACATCCTTTGATAATAGTTGAGCTATGATTTTACACCTATGTCATGCGTTCTCTTCGAGAGAACCTATGCCAAATATTTTATCTTATATCTTTGATAATACACATGCGACGGTGTAACACAGGTCTAAGGTACATTTCGTGGAACTAATTTACATATAGTTATATTTAGTAGAAATAGGCGGTATTATGTTGAGTGGAAAAAGACCACATCAGCTTATTATATTGGATTTTCGAAGAACTACGTCGTGAGAACATGCAAAATGCAAAATGCATGTTTCTTGGGGATACAAAACCACGATTTCCGAAAAAATCCCTCTGAGGCGGTGTTGTTTCTTCGGCGTCCATATATAGGATGGAGCAAGATAATGTTTAGCAAAGTCTTGTCTGGCAACTAACCTCTCCAAAGAGTAAGTTTCAAGGAATGCTCTAGAACTCAAATATCTCTTTCCAGGTTTCACGTTTACGTTTTCCTGTGTAAAAGCAACATTCATAAGCAACATGCAGATATTCACTGCGTCGAAATTTGTTAATGAGCGTTGTTTCTTTCATTCTGTTCCCAGTTCGTTTTGTTTCAAAATATGGAATAGAACGAGGGAATAGTTAAAGCTTGAAGTAATTTTGTTTCGTCCTCAAGTTTTCACAAACAATTTTCCCTTCGAATTTGTTAAATGAACAGACTGGATATGAAAAGTACAATATTCTGTTCCATCCAAAGGATTAAATAATTCCATTTTTTCTAGCATTTTTCAAATAAATTTTTTTGAAAATGAATAGTTTTTATTCCATTATTACGAAATGCGAAGCAGTTTTTGCATTTTGTTGAAGATCTGTACATTCATTTCAAAGTCACTTTAAACTACGACTTGGAAAAGCAAGGACCAATTTATTAGTGAATAAGATTTCAGGAAAGAAACATGAATTCTAAAAAAATATTTACAAGTGCTCTTTCACTAGAATTAAGAGTAGATTTTTCTTCAAACATTAGAAGCAAAAAATGCTAGTTGAAGTCATTACATAATTCAAATGTGACAGTTTTTAATTGGTTTTCTTTAAATTAATATTACGAGTATATGTGTTTGATGTGAACATATTCGTCCTACAACTGTACTTATGTAGGCTCAAGAGGGGTAATTGTAAACAAGATTTGAATGTTTATCTTTCACGCCTCAATTTCAATGTCTTAACTCATAAAAAATGTACTTTTAGCAAACTAATTTAATGGGTTTTACTTCAAAATCTCTTCTCAATTCTCCTACTTCAAAATTTCTTATAACGAAGATTCCAACAATGAAATTTTACACATAAATTCGTCTGTTTACAAGTAACTTGCATTTTGAAAATTGCTCCTGACACAACAGGGTAAATAATTCTCTCCTAATGTAAAGTGCAGAGAGAGTGACAGTACCGCCTATTTCTACTACCTATAGTACTTGTAGGAATCTTCATTCATATGACATTACTAACTTGAATATTGCTTATTTATTAAACGTATACATGCCTACTAAACATCCAGATACAGACAAGTTACTACTTTCAATACTTAGTATCTTCTCCTATTAGGATTTGATCAATAACATTTTTTATTTCATGCTGTAATAACTGTAGCCACTTACAGAACGTATTGCAATGAATTTTCATAAATTGAAAAATTGTGTTTCTTGTATTAAGTCATGACATTTGCATTAATTTGGGTCGAAATTCCTTTAAACCCAAATAAGTCATATATCATGTTTTCCAGAAGGAAATAGTTTTCGATAAAATATTGTTGCAATCTGTAAAGTATCGGCAATGAGAACAGGTACTGGGTTACACATGAATAAACGTTTTTAAAAAATCTATAAAATGATTAAGATTGTTTTCAGAACGTTTATGCACGATCTATAAAAATCAATCTTTGGGGGTTGAGGCACCGAGTACCATGCTCCTGTTCATTGGAATAAAATTCGTAGCAAGGTTGTCTGCTCGTTCAAAAACACTAACTTGCCAAAATCTGAAATATACTCAGAATGCAGTCAAGAACGCAATTTTCTAAAGAGAGCCCAATATTATATTTAATATAATTTTTAAATGAAAAATGTGGGTAGATGTCAAATAAATTGGTGAGCTTACCTAAATATTTGAAAGGGTACACCAATACCTCGTGAAAATAATGCACAGGAACTATAATCTTACCTTGCTTGTACTTATGACGTCAACGTTTTGTCCTGACACATTGGAGCATCTATTAGCATTCAGCCTTTGAAGAATGTGTGTAACTTATACTTGGTTAAGTTCTTGAGGCATGTAAATGAAGAAGGTTCTAAATGCCAAACGTTGTCCTAGGCTACGCCAGTGCTATGATCATTGGCCAGTGCCTTGTGTTTGTAGTTTAATTTCTACGACAGTCAAAAGATAGCGTGGGCGTATACATAGTCATACATAGTCATATACAAGGCTAATATGTGTTACTCAATAAAGGTCTGTGAAATCGATAATATAATATATTTGTTTTTTATAATTTTAATAATTTGTTGTAACACCAGGAAATATTATGGTCATCAGTGACCCTAATTTCTCTTTTGGGTACTATCTGTAGAGAGTAGTTTGGGAATCACATATGGCATGTTGAACATTCCCCATATTTTAAGTATTTGGCACTTTCTTTGCTTTAAACGGAACACCTTAAAATAGATTGAAATTTTATTTTTTAAATGCATCGTTTATTGTAGATCACGCAAGTAATCTTCGATGATTTTCCATAATTTTTCAATATCAATTATGGCGTTTAATAAGTTTTATGTGTCCAGTAAAAACGTGTGTTTGACACTTAAGACGTTTCAATGTACATGTCTCCATTGTTGATTTGAGTGAAGAGTTCCAGCTGATTTCTCAGGCTTGGTCGTTGATCAGTTACTTAATATACAAAGGAGAATTGGTTATTGATAAGTTTACAATAAATACTTATAGAGTTCATAAATTATTAGTATATCAGTTGAATTTTGTAGTTGTTGTATTGCAAAAAATTACTTTACAGTTTGTTTGTTTGATTTTATCTTACCCTTACAATCTTTCCTTATTTCTCCAATGGTGCTAAGAAAGTATATATCTGTCATATACCTGTGCGAGGGTAAAAATTGAAAATAGTTTACGGAATCTTCTAAGCATTTCCACATAATTGGCTGGTATGCGAGGCCAATGTTTCTTGACGCGTGCCCCAACAAAATGATTGTAATGCCAGACGTGACTGCCAGCTAATATAATTTTCTTTCACATTTGATGAAAACTTCGATTGTATCGTATTTGAACCTAAGGTATTTGCCATTCTACATTTTTTTCCTTCCTTCATTCAGAAAACCTCGAAATCAACAATACTGTTTCCTTTACAATCTTGGGTACCTCACGTGCACACAAACAAAAAGTTAATTTCCTTTTTTAAAATATAGAAAAAAGTGAACTAACTGTCCTAAAATGAACTACTTTGTTTCTCCAAGTAGAATTCATTGTCTTGTAAATCATTTTAGGGGATGCATGTTCAAAGAACCCTTTTTGAAACTCCAGGATCCAAATCGTTATATTTACTTGAGAGAGTTCTGCTTTTCGCATCGAACGTGGGGCTCTCTTTCGGGCACGCGCGTCCTGTTTCTCCTGCGATTCCTTAACTTAATCTTCGTCTCTTGCCTCACATGCTTGGTTCAACCTGAATGAAAACCCCAGAAGTTGTTTCACTGGAACCGGTTTCGATTCAGTCGGGCGATCTCCGACCCTTCTCACCCTAAACGTAAACATTTGACGCTTCCTATTTATTCAACTCCTTGTCACTTTGCTTTATGACTTTCAGCACTTCGTCGCCTTTGGAATAGTGGTTGTGATTTCTCCATTAAAAGTTATTTATAGCCATATCGTACAAACAATTTTTCGTAAATATATATGAGACCATTGACGTGAAAATTTTGTTGGGAATAGATATTCAACAAAATGTAAGTGTGTATTTTATTTTTTATTTGATGTCTTATGGTGAGGTTCAGGCCGTTAGATCCTCTTCTTAGAACAACGTTCTTAGAGTGTTTTACTATGTACATCATACAACCCTTTAGAAAGATTTGAGAGCAAGAATTATTTCCCGAATTTGTTTGCCTTATTTTGCATGGAACTAACTACATTATTGATCGTACTAAGCATGTTCCAGACTTCCCCGAATTCTGTCTGTTGTAAATGGAATATGAAAATTTATTTTACGATAATTTATTTTTAGACCTACACTATAAGTTTTTTTACCTGAGTGAAAATATTATTTTGTTTAATTGATATTATTTTGACAACTTTATTAAATAATATCATTTATTTCATTCGGTGAGGGATTTCAATGTCTTTATACTCTCTGTGAAAAATCACAATCCTCGTAGAATATGAAATAAATGATCTGAGACAATTTACTCATATGTTTCACTGCTTTAGAAGTATAATTTATTGTCTTCCGTTTTACTCTGATAGTGTAAAATCTAAACCTGCATTTGGATGTTCATATCTATCTTGCTGTTTCGTGTTTGTCTTTTTCGAGTGACACATTTATAATTTCGTCCGTTGCATGACGTTTGAAAGGTCTAATGTGACTTCTATATTAATGATAAGCCGAGGGGGGGATGAAAAGGATTTATTGCAATTCGAAGTAAACAATATTAAATTGATATACGGCAATTTATTATATCTGATGCACATTTCTTTGTTATTGAAGAACATAACAGAAGAGGGGCGTAGTATTGAAAAAATGTAGAATATTTGCTTGGAAGAGGAGGGGACCAGGATCTGAAATTCGTTTTAAAAAATATTAAAGTAATTTAAAATCACTTTTGCCCGGAGTGTTTCCATAGGAGTTTTTCATTTCCAACGCTTTTTATTCATTTGTGAACGGCCAGTACTCAGCAAGGGTCATCTTGGTCTGTGCGCGGAAGGCTGGATGACGGCGGCGGCGAGTGGGTTGGGTGGTGGGTGGCGGTCGAGTGAGGGAAGGAAAGTAGTCTGGATCGTACGCTCGCTGGTAAACATTCCCTTCTCCGCAAGCGGCGGCGGTGGAGGAGGACGGAGCCAGATCCGTAAGCGACGACGCGCCCCGGGCCAGAGGCCGCGAGTACCCGCGCCTTGCGCACAGGTACTCGTTACCTGACACTGAAAGCAACGGAGGCAGTGGGAAGGAGTCTTCAAACAGAGCAAGGCGTAACGCCGCCCTCCCCCTTCCTCCTCAGCCCCAATGCTTACGCACTGACAGCGCCTCCCGCGCCGCGCATCTGCATACGAATAGGTCGAGCAAAGCACCCACCTGCAATTTTTGAAACAAGTTCGTTGGTTAGAAATATTCTCAGCATTTTTTGTGTGTTGATGTCTTCATATGTCCGAAAATATTTATGAAAATTTCCTCCAGAATGCAACAGAACCCATTCCCACGATAAAAAAGAACGTTATTTATGTAGCCTAATTTGTTTGTTATTTTTCGCGGGGGCGGGGGCTTCCTCGGCGCGTCGGGGCCTGCCTTACGGCCACCAAGATCACGGGATCAGAGAACGCTATCAGAGCGGCGGGCGGGGGGTTTGGCCCACACCTGTACTCAATTATATTTGGACTGGTCAATGAGAAATTTCTCCGGCTGTGGGCTCCACATAGGCACCGCGAGAGGACCAGATTATAAAGAATTTTATCACTAAAATATAGTAGCGGAGCAGCGACGGCGGAGGAGAGAAGAAAGAAGGGGACGCGAGGGAGAAGAGATGCGGCGGAGGTTTAGGAAGTGGCGAGGAGAAAGAGTCGGCGAAGAGCGCGTGGGGAGAAAGAGGCTTCGCTGCGGGGGAGGCCTGCGAAGGGGGGACGGCGACTAGTGGCTCGGAGGGCGCGCGGCGAGGCGGCGGCGGCGGCGGCCCAGGTGCGTTGTCGTCCCTCCGTCGCCACCGCCCCCACTGCCGCCCCCGACGCCACCATCCTGCGTGGCGGCGCGGGGCGGAGCCTCGGCCGGCACGGCGCGCGCGCATTGGCCGTGGAACTTGCTTTCCGCAACTCCGCCTCAATAAAACATTTTTGAGCCTTTTTACTGGCGTTATCAGCACGCTGGAAAAGCTCCTCCTTGCCCGCGCACGTGTCAGGGTGGCGGCGGGCGATGGCGGCGGGGCGGAGAAAGCGAGTGGGAGAGAGAGGCTGCTGTGGACGCCGCGAAGGCGAGTGGAGTGGACGGACGCTCCGGCGTCCAGCAGCGCGCAAGCTGAGGAAGCGTGATTGATGACGAACGCGCGAGCGCGGGGCGCGGCGCGGCGCGCGCGGACAAAGGGAAAGACGGACGATCAGGTGCACATTAAAAAAAAATATCCGCCCATGGAGTAAGATATAGTAAACTGCAAGGCTCGGAATACGTAATGTGCAACTGTGGCATGAAATTCAGAACTCCCCAATTCTATTCGTAATATCTTGGTAAATATATATATTTGGAAGGAATTCTGATGTAATAGATTAGACTGAGTGTACCAAAAGTATAAATATACCCAAAAATAATATTTCGGTTTAAAAGGTTCTCTCTCAAAAGGTTACTTTAATACAATGGGTAATAAAACATTACACAGATTCGAAGGCAAAAATACAAAACATTTCTTCCAGAATTTGCTCATGTACTTTGTCGGGCCACCGCTCGCATATTACCCATTTTGAAAACATAGTGACCTTTGTTCGGAGACTAATGAGGAAAATTGCATGTATGAAAACTTATTTTTTATATGTTTCCGAACTAGAATGGAATTGCATTTGAATGTCCCTGTACCCTCTCTGATGAATGGATTGGATTCATCAGTCCTGAAGGAAAATTAATTTTTCCCATTATGTTCGCCGCCACGTTGGTAAGCCCTCGATTCAAGAAAACTAGTACTGAATCCTTCAGTGTAAAAAACCAATTATTTAATCGTACTTTGTTTTCGTAAGGTATTTTATATCTATTTAATATTTTTATTTCCACTTAAGTAATGTATACTGAATCGCAGTGATACATTACAAGTATTTACAGTAATGTCTTGTTACAAGTGAAACCTTACGTTTGGTGATTCACAATGTATATTATTTCAAAAAATTACTATTTTTACCAATATTTTTTCAAAATACTTTAATTTTATGATTGTGATGAAAATTTAATTTCTCAATAATATAGAATGAGAGATTCTTTCACAATACTTACTTACAGCGGCTCGTTTCAACAACAGATTCACTTCCTTCACTGAAAATTATCTAAAAGAAAATAAAAGCTACACAAAGGAAAATAAGTGAGTTCATTTTATTTTATTTTATTATTTTATTTTATTTTATTCAAGGAATATATTGACTACAATTGTGAACAATAATTAGCTGTCTTTCGTTTTTATTATTTCAATACTGGATACATTTATTATTTAAGAATCTTTTCTGTTTACTTTTTTTTCCTCTTTATTCTTTAAGCGCCATTTAAAATGTAATATCTGTTTCCATACATTTATTCTTTCATCGTGTAATATAAATCGCGCTTTTAATTAGTGAGAGAAATCTGGAGAAATATTAATGCGATACTAATAACTTGACGAGAACCATATTGAATTTCTTCAATTATTTTCAGTCAAAGAACTGAAAATAAGGAAAAAAATATATGTATTTTTTAAAATGTTTTATTTTTAATTCATAAAATTAAGTGAAACTTATATTTCAAAGCTCATATTTTCTGTGTCCGGACAATCATTGAATTAAAATAACATTTCAGAACAAAATTTATTGAGTAGGTGTGAATTAATCAAAGAAAAATGATACTAAATGCGCAGAAAAATATATGATTTCATTAAAAGAGGAGAATGTTAGTTTTGTTTCACCAACATCAGACATTTCTGAACCAGACCCATATTTTTCTCGATCATGAGATTTGTTTACATTGATGTATTGCCAGTCCTAAATTCTCGCTCGTCAATTGTGTAGGGAGAAGAGGTATGGTTATATCACACTACATCTTGGGATAACGAAGTTGAAATTTAATTTACAAATATGCAAATTTTCACTCAACAATTACGCACGTCATGACGCTTGCTCTTCGCCACACGCCGTCGCACATTAAACTGATTACAAATTCTGCTTCATGGTCTGTGACGTGATTCTCACATTATCCATTCCTGAGGTTACGAGTCACTGGATGGACCTGGCACCTCCGTGTCTCGATCCAACTCACCATCTGGAGAACCATGCATTTTCACTCTGAAACCAAAATTATATTTCTTATGAATTATTTTGATTTGTTTTTTCTCCTATTTTAATAATATTTATGCTGAAATATTAACACAAATGTTGATGTATGAGTGACAAATTGACTGTCAGAGTTTTTTGTTAAGGTATGATGTTCTCATTTCGTAAAAAAAAGAGTCATCGCATAGTCTAATAATTTTTTCACAAAAATTGAGAACCATTGTTCTTAAAGATACGAGAACACAATTCGAAATAATCAGCAAATACTTTATTAAAAGTTCAAAGTAATTATAAACCCAAAAGAGGACATGATTAATAAAATTACATTATTTATGTTAACTTTAAAGTTACTTAACTTAGATATATTGATTCCACACTGATTGTTTTGATATATTTATATTTAAAGGACACTAATTATGCGAACATTATTATAGACAATCATTATAAAGGTCATAGAATCCAAGATGTAATACTTTATTAGTATTACATTAGTGTTATTAGTATTATAATTGTTTCTTCAAGACCTTACAAAGTTCTCAAGAATACGACTTATCAAATGTTGTAATTGATAACAATATTGTCCCTAAATCATCGCATGTCAAAACTCTCGGAGTAAGTATGGACGATGTATTAAACTGGGAACCTCTTGTTCGTAAAGTATGCCAGAATGCATTCACTAAAATGTGTGGGAAAACGTCTACCAGTAAAAACTAAAGAAACTCAAATGAAAAGTATGCATTTTCCCCATCTGGATTATGGTGATATGATCTACGATAACTGAAATAAATTAGCTGAAACATTTCAGAGTCCAAAATGCCTGTATTCGTTTTGTGTGTGATGTAAAAATGTGTGATCATATTTCTGAATATTATGAATCTTAAAGAGTCTTAGATCAGAGCAAAGACGCATGTTTCACTGCCTCTCTCTTTTCTACAAAATTATCAATTTCGGTTCCCTTAACAGATAATGTTATGATATTAAATTTTTCTAGACTTCAACAACAAAAATTGTGCAGCGTCCCAAAAAGTCGTACAAATTTCCTAAACATATCCTTCACTGTAGCCACAGCAAGATCGTGGAATAATCTTCCACCACATATTAGAAACAGTAATTAATTTCAAAATTTCAAAAAGCATTTGACGAATTTTATTCAATAGTAGTACGAAGGAATAGGTGTACACTAAAATAAAATAAAATGAAATATAAATTAAAGTAAAGTCTATTTAGGAATCTGTTAAATGAAATCATTGATGATTTATGTTAAGAAAGCTACATTATTCATTTACAATTACTTTAAAATGTATAATGTTAGTTTGTATTTTTATTATATGTAATCTTATTCTTCCTGTAGTTTAAAGTTTTTTTTTTTTTATGAAAGATCTTTTGTACAAATGTGGATCATAATATTATTAAGAATACAAATATATTTTGGTAGTTGGCGGTAATATTAACACTGTTCTGCTTGTCATAGTATAAAATGTTTTTAGTATTTGTATTTTTTAATTTTTGATTTATGCAATTTTAAATGTAAAAATTAGTGTATTGTTTCTTGTTTATTATTCTAACTATTATGTATGTATGTTAAAAGTGGTTAGGCGGAAGAGCGTGCCAGAAGGCCCGAGCCTCGCCACGTAATAAAAACGTTATTATTATTATTATTATTATTATTATTATTATTATTATTATTATTATTATTATTATTATTATTATTATTATTATTATTATTATTATTATCATCATCATCATTATCATTATTTTATTCCGTTTAGGATCTCAGCTTTTTCTACTGGTCGTAGTGAGGTACGGGCTACACCAAGCACACTCACTCTGGATGATACAAAAATTTTCTGACTATTCTTGATGTGTTGAGCAATACGGCTTTCTGAAGTTGTACATAAATGGTGTTACGCAATTTTAACATGCTAATACTGTTGTGGAGGGAGATAGGGATGACTCCTGTAGAGGACATTACTACCGGTACTATGTAAACTCTCTCCATGTTCCATGTCCTTTGTATTTCAGCCTTAAGGTCACTGTATTTCTGATATTTTTCCTGAATTGTTTTCTGAAGGTTGTGAGTGTTTGGCACAGCCCTGTCTATCAAATAGGTTGTCTTTGTTACTTGATCTTTTAGCACTATGTCTGGTCTGTTGTTATGAATTGTACGGTCCGTGATTATTGACCTGTCATAATATAATTTGAAGTTTGTTGATTCTTATATTTGTAATAAGGTGTGCTATTTTCTACAAGACAATACTAAAAGCTAATGCTTGGTGAATTATGTTAGCCACCTGGTTATGGCGATGTAAATAATCAGTTTGTGCCAACAAATTACAAGCTCCGGTTATATGTTGAATTGTTTCAGAAGCAGTTCCACATTTCCTGCACTTATCATTTTCCATATGGGGGTCCTGCATAATACATTTCTTATAATTCCTAGTTTCAGGAAAACGTTCCCTTCGCTGGAGTCATGCGTTCGACGCTTTCTTGTCGACATTGGAGTTCCTCAGGTCATGAGGGTGTCTTCCGTGCAGTGCCATGCTCTTCCATTCCAAAATTTTGTCTGTTTCTGTTGAAATTTTTTTACTGCCTAAGTTTGTAGATTCTAATAGGTTTAATGGAGTGTAATTGTTGTCTGAGCTGCAAATGCTGGCGTGTAGTGAGGATTCCTTCAACCGTTCATGAAATAAGAACGAAGTTGAGCAATCTGTTTGTTGTGTAGGTTTTTTATATCTATAATTCCTCTTCCACCTTCATCTCCTGGAAGTGTCATTCTCAGATTACTTGATTTTGCGTGATGTTTCCGATGGTTTGTCAATTTTACCTGCAATTTTCTCTGCACATTTTCCAAATCAGTGGTCGACCAAGATATTATCCCAAATGAATACGCTAAAATTGATATTTCATAAGTTTATGGCCTTTATCAAATTTATAGTATTCAACTCTGTTGTACAGATTCTCTCCAGTCTGGTGGTAAATACCTATGTAAGAGTTCTCTTTATTTCAGTATGTGCTATCATTTTTGATTGCTTTATACCTAAATACTTGTAAAACTCAAATTCTGTCATTAGCCCAATTTTACCCTGCACTGTATCAACTCCCTGAGGGTTTACTATATTATTATTATTATTATTATTATTATTATTATTATTATAGTAATTACTGATACATGACCAACGTTTCGATGCAAGTTTGGCATCTTCAGGGCC